>JAMZAV010003268.1:0-70625 GCA_024449915.1 Sweltsa coloradensis | reverse complement strand
GATTGTATACTTATGCCAACTCATTGTGGAGCTTTACATGTTGTTGATTTGTTCAATAAATTAAATAAATATATAATAAGTACAGCAGAGTACAGCAGAGTATCGAATGTCTCGCACATTTTACATGGTATGGACCAGCTGGTGGTGTTTGTCGAAGCCGCCTTCAAGCTCAAACAGCCAAAATAAATCAAATATTTCGCTGTCTCTGGAGAGATACAAAATGTGGATAATGTACAATGTACAATATCAAATATTAATGATATAAAATTGGTATGATACTCATTGCAATTATTAAATATAAGAAAAATAGCATTAGGATGAGGATTACAACTGGCTAGAATATTTATTATCTTTGAATTTTTGCATCTTCTAAAGGTTTGTGGCTATGTGAGTTGAAGTTGACAGAATTTTGTCGTGGTAGTGAGTCGGGCAACAAATCATGCTGAGCTGTCTATCTGCGCATTACCCCAATCGCGGCTGGCGGCTAGTGCCATATTGTTTTGTGCCGAACTACCGAAGTAGGGACGATTTGTTCACGCCTTTCCTTCCTCCATCCTTCACCCTGCAAGATTAAATTTCCAGCGCAAAATTTCCAGAGGTGGTTGCAAGCATCTTAACTTTCATACACTACATACATACTATTAACCCGGACCCGGTCTATCTTTCCATTTTCCACTCATTTTCTTTACAGACTCTCCCATACCACTTTCCTTGGCACACTATCATATGCTTTTACAATGTCTAAGATGACCAAACTCATTCTCCTGCCGAGCTCCCAACTCTTTTCCATGGCCTGTCTTAGAATGAAAATAGTTGTGGATCATCTGCATCTAAATCCCTGTTGTTCTTCATTCAGCATGTGGTTAGCCTCTCCTCTCATTCTTCTAGCATCAATCCTTTCGTAGATCTTTGCTGTATGGCATAGTAATGTAACCCCTCTGTAATTATCACATTTTTTTTCGATCATCTTTATTATAAATCGGCACAAATTTATCCTTTTTTCCAGTTATTTGTGAATTTAATTTTATAGAGTCCTGGATTTAGAAAACAGTTTGCAGACATCTAAGCGACAAATGGACAAGTTAAAGAAACAACTGCAGAAAGAAGAGAAACACAAGCATAGCTTAGAACAAGAACTATTAGCAGACCAAAGAAAAATTAAAGAACTAGAACAAAAATATAATCTACAGTCCACAGAGGTGAGCTTACCTTCATAGTTCATATATTGTATTGCCTGCCCTAAGAACAGGAGCACATCGTCAAGATTTAATTCTAAACCAAGGACTAGGAACTCTTTACTGTACGTATTTGTGTAGTAGTTAGGTCCTGAATTACAATGTCTAGTTAAAATTTATCTGCTGCCAGCTATAGTTAAATCATTACAAGTCTTCTGATTGGTGGTTGCCATAGTGATATCAAAGTTACCTGGCAGTTAATTTACTTACCACTTTAACTGGACATTGAAATACTGGGTCTTAATACATAACTGCATATGCATTTGTGTGATTATAACCGCCATTGAGTATAGGACTCATCCCTATTTTGAACACTAACATTTTAAAAGTATATTTTAAATACTAGGGTAGGTATCAATATCATTCAATTATCGATTACATTAATGAAAGATAACCAGCTTTAGCCGTGGTTGCTTAGCCAGTTCTCACTCGAACACAAAAGTTAAGCAACCTTGGGCGTGGTCAGGGGGAGAGTGGACAAACGCTCTGCCCTGAGACACACGTATAGGCCTACCACTAGTTAGAACAGATGAAGGGTTCGAGAGCTAGTGTAACGGCTTTGTTCTCCTCGACGTCTGCTCGGCAGTCCGGGTTAGTGGAGGAACTTATATGACTCGAGGTTACACCGTCCTTTCGGATGGGACGTAAAGCCTTTGGTTCTTTTCGAAAGGAGTAGGCTACGTGCTGGTACCGGGTTTCCCCTCCTCCCTTCTGTTCGTACGTCAGCATTGTGAACCGCCGCTACAGTAGCGCACTATGCGGACAGCAGCTTGAAGCTTGACCAATAGTATTCATAATTAGGTCTGTTCGTTTGTTCTACTCTAGCTAGAGTAAGCCAGAGTTATAATGATCAGGCTCGGGGCAGAGTAAGTCCACCATTTTATTACTCGGAGGCTGCTTGGAGGAATACTCAAGATGATGACAGAAGAAGGCCAAATTGACACAACAGCTGAGTTGATTGAATGAAAGCTGAGTTATGTTGTGACCTAGGGCCTAGGCCTGCCTCTATTTATACAGGGAAGCCTCACGTGACGTCACAGCTCGCCGGCAAGTGGCCGCGAATCGAACCGATGGACAAGCACTCTCACTTCGCAAGTTGACGCCTGGTGAACGGCTCAACTATGATCACGCTCTAACCTTTATCCTATTCATTATTTGGACAAAACTTAAGAGAAATAATATTTTGCAAACATATCATTTCTTCTAATGGCGATTTTCTCAAATTTTTTAACAGAACCGTTAGCTTGTTATAACAAGTTACGCATTATAAATGACAAAATTATCAACAACTTTAAGTCTTCTCAACTTCAATTGATAAAAAACTACTGATCGGATTTCAACAAGAATTCTCTCTAAATATGCATCCAACTAATAAGACAAGAAATAAGTTAACTTTCTCGATAGAAAAAGCACTGAACGAAATTTTACAGCATAGCGTGCAGTTTTTCACGGCTCATCCGCACGTCAAAAGCGCGTATTTTAGATGAAAACACATACCATGCATATTACCCTATGCTATAAATTTTCGTTCTGTGCACTTTCTATCTAGAAAGTTTATTTATTTCTTGTCTAAACAGTCCGATGAATTTTTTGAAAGAGGTCTTGTCAAAATCCGATCACTAGGTTTTTGTCAATTGAAGTTGTTTTATTTAATTTCATAAAAAACAAGTAAAAGTCTTAAATGTTATTTCAATACGTACATCGATATAACACGTTAACGTCTGTCTAAAAATTCAAAATAATTGCTATTAGAAGAAATGATATATTTGCTAAATATTATTCCTCTTACGTTTTTTTCCCAATAATGCATAGGGTAAAAGTTAGAGCGTGATAAGTCGTGTGACATTCAGCAGGCGTCCACTTGAGAAACGAGGGTTGCTTGTCCATCAGTTGGGATCAAAGCGGAGAATACCCCTCATTCCCCTCGATTTGTGACGTTGTTGCTAGTAGCCTATTGGGTTTTCAGGCTTACGGAAAGGTTCGATTAGCCTTACCGTTTTAAATTTATGTTTAAATTAATATTTATTAATTACAGTTTGTAACAATAAACTACAAGGCATATTTTATGACGACCTAGGCCTAGGGTTACCAGACGTCCGGATTTTCTCGGACATGTCCGGAATTTCTAACAATTCTTTGCATTCGGGCGGAATTCACTAAAATTATTAAAATGTCCAGAAATTATAATAATTCAAGCGGGTAAAATAAAATAATTCTGGTTGATATTGCGTCTTTGCGGCATTACCTCAAGTGGTATTTGAAGTGGGCATGATATGATTCAATCGACGTCAATTTTTACGAAGGGCCAACATTGAAAATGAAACATCAACGAAAGAAGACTGTGATTTCTGCGTGCAGTTTCAGTTTTTCATATTTTGAGTAGCCATTAGTAGTACTTTGCAAAAAAAACAGTACTTTGCCATTTTATGCAGACGTGGCGCGACTTCACATATTTTATTCTCGTTGTCGTCGCAAGTTGTGATCTAACCTCACTTTACTGACGGTTACGTCTTAAAAATGAGTAAAAAGTGACTGTGTAAATTTGGAGACGACTTGCAAGCAAGGTACAAATCATTTCGACTAGAAAGGAAGGAATAACAAGGCGGTGACATTAGCTTGAACTGTCATCCCAAGAGTGCTCTTCACTCCAGTGTATTAATTTCGTGTACTTTGTTAATTGTTTTATAACATTTTAATATCAGTAGATTCAGTGAAAGGTTGGTATGTGTGGTTGTGTTAGTGAGTACATACCTTTCATATTTAATTTATATGAGCGTTTGAAATTCAGAATACATATTTTTCATCATACAAACTGCTGTCAAGCTGTGTTTACCATGGAAACGATGCTTCAAAAGTACTTTCTGACACATTTGAACATGGCTAAATTGGTTGATTGGCATTAAAAATCATAGTAAAAGAGTAACTTCGAGGACCAAAGCCAAGGCAACTTCTATTGCCCACTCTGTGAAGAATCTTACTTTCGTTTTGCTCCTTCTTGTAAGTATATGATGTGTTTCGTGTACGTCCGGGTAGAGTCAGTGAACTGTCCGTCACCAGCAAGATACTACAGCAATCAAAAAGTGATTGTACATTTCTCGGCAATGCTGTTTAATTTCTCTGCTTATGGAGCAGCTGGTCTCACCACCCTTCCAGCCCCGATGACTAGGTCACAACGGTCTTCTGAAAGAGTAAATGTTCGGTTTGGCCAAAGAGTACCATTGCTAGTTCTGCATGTGTTGTGTGTGATCCTGATGTCTGGGGACATTGAAGTTAATCCTGGCCCTGGATTGACATCAGTAGGCAGCCTTCCTCTTCTTGACAACATTAAAACAGCAAACAGTGTGACACTATACCACATGAACACACGAAGTATAGGTGGCATCAAACTCAGTGACCTCAATATTTACTTTTCTGACCACAGTGAGTTTGATATAATATGCCTTACGGAAACATGGCTAAGCCAAAATATATTTGACAGTGAGGTGCTTGACAGCTCTCAGTTCTCTGTTCATCGTAAGGATCGCAAACAGATGAATCAGGCTAAATTGAAAAGAGGAGGTGGTGTTCTCACAGCAGTTAACTCGAATTTCCCTTCCAAACGACGTGTGGATCTTGAGTAAGAAGAATGTGAAATTATTTGGGTTGAAGTGAAACTCCCAGGTGCATTCAGTCTTTTTGTTGGATGTGTTTATTTGGCTCCACCAATATCTCTAGATCTATTGGAATAACTCCATGTATCACTGTCCCGTGTGCAGTCCTCGCTACGACCTCAGGACAGTATGCTACTGTGTGGCGACTTCAACTTGCCTCAAGTGACGTGGACCGCACCTCAGGCTACAAACAGCTATCTTCAGCCTGTGTGTAACATCAACTCCCAGTGACTGGCATGTTTGAAATTATAATTGAATTCAGCCTGTGCCAAGTTAATCCGTTTCCCACATGTAACAACAATTTCCTTGATCTAATATTTGTAAACAATCCAGATCTGTCAATCTCAGTCAACCTAGTGGAACAAGCTGTAGTTTCTGATCACCTTGCCCTCAGCTCTGAAATAATATGTCTTGATTTAAGTAAAAATTACAAGCAAGCCAACCGTTCAAGGTTTAACTGGAAGAGGACTGACTTAAATCTTTTAAACTTCATAATAATAAGTCTTTATTTAGCGTCAGTGCGCTATTGGTACAAACACATTACATATTATAATTTTACACACTACAAGTAGGTACCTACATTATAGTAAAAGTACATTTTCAATCATAGTACCCTAGCCTATAGCCTATACATCTTAATTCAATTGATTGGAATGTATTAAACCAAGCGCCAACACTTGATGATATGTGTGAAGCATTCCACAAAACGTTGTTGCAAGTTATTGACTTAACTGTGCCAAAAATTACAGTTAATCCTACAAAGTACCCTCCATGGTTTGACATTGACAAGGACACGATATCTGCTGTAAAGGAGAAAAACTGGTGTCATAAGCTTTGGAAAAACACGGGATTTGACAATGTTAAGGCCGAATTCAAGTTAAAGCGTGCAAATTTTAAAAAACTTAAATGCCTCAAACACAAACAGTATTTAATGAAAATAGACTCTTCTATATATGAAATCCTTCAAGCCTTTGGACTTATGTGAGACATAAAACAAGATCTAGACGCATCCCAATTGAGGTTGAATTTAATGGCAATAAAACAAACAGCTGCGCCACTTGCAGCAGTTGCTACATTCCAACAGCCTATCCCAAAAGATCAACCCCTGCCACCGTTTCCTGACGTATCTTCGGACAGTTTATGCCATTTCCAAATATCACGGCGAGAAGTGGAAGAGTGCTTGAAGAATTTAAAAACAGGAAAATCTTCCGGACCTGATAAAATTCCACTGAATGTAATTAAACACTGTAGAAGATCGCTTGCTGAGCCTCTCACAATTATTTTCAATGCTTCTATAAATAGCAGAGTCTTCCCTACTAGATGGAAGCATGGAATAAGAACACCTGTCCATAAAAAAGGAAGTAAGCACAATGTTACAAATTACAGACCAATTTCATTACTCTCTACATTTTCCAAAGTTTTTGAAAGAATAATACATAATCGACTCTACAATCACCTTAAGAAGTACATTGTCCCAGAGCAGCACGGCTTTGTAAAGCAACGTTCCACTGTCACAAACCTTGCCAAATTTATGATTGATATTTCTTTCCACTTTAACAACAAGAACCAAGTAGATGCAGTCTACACAGATTTTAGCAAGGCTTTTGATAGTGTTGACCATACATTGCTTCTCCACAAACTTGAAGGTTATGGTATTCAGGGTCAAGTTCTCTCACTGCTGGCAAACTACCTCACAGGTCGAACACAGTGTGTTGTAATTGATAACTCCAACTCCAGTTCAGAGCATGTCACGTCTGGGGTGCCCCAGGGGTCTATCCTGGGTCCCTTAATGTTCACTATGTTTGTGAATGACATACCTGCGTGTTTTCCATCGAGTAAGTGTCTTCTATACGCTGACGACTTGAAAGTTTTTAAGCCTATCAACAAAGCAAATGACTGTAATGATCTTCAGTTAGAGCTCGATAATTTTGCCAATTGGTATAGAACATGGAAACTTTTCCTCAATGTTGATAAACGTAATGTGATCACATACACAAACGAGAAGAAAAATTCAGTACGTTTTTGATACATCATTGAAGGTGCTGCACTAAAAATTGTTGATTCAATCAGAGACCTAGGTGCACAGATGTCCTCAGATATTTCTTTTAATGACCACCTTAGCGTCGTTTCTAAAAAGGCACTAAGAATTCTTGGTTTCATCAAACAAAATTGTGCGACTAACTTCTCAAGCAGAACTACAAGACAGCTGAATGTATCCTTGATTCGACCCCACGTTGACTACGCGAGTGTTGTGTGGAATCCACATCACGTCACCAAAATTAAGCAAGTTGAACGCATTCAATACAAGTTTTTAAGTTTTCTTTGTTATAAAAATAATATAAATTTTCACCGATCACATTATGATAGACTTTGTCAAGAACAATCGATTCCAACACTAACAAATCGTCGTAGTGCAACCGACGTAATTTTCCTGTACAAAGTTCTCCATAATATCATCGACACGGACCTACTACAAGATATAAACTTTCACATCCCTACAAGATTTACAAGAAATTACATCCCCTTCAAAATTCCATGTGCTCGTATTGATGTTTTTAAATTTTCCCCCATCAACCGTATTCAAGGCACCTACAACAAATTATTTGCCATTAATACAGATATTGACATCGAAACTTCATTCATTTAAAGCAGCTGTTTATGCCAGTTTGCCAGTATGACTCATTTATCACTCGTCACATTATCACCTTTTCACCACTTTTGTATTTTATAACCTCAGCTTTTTTTCTTCGTTCATCTTGGGCTTTCAGCTGTTTTATACATTTATAGTTTTGTTATTCAAGTTTTGCTTGTTGTATATTGTTGTATAATTTTAATTTTATAGTACATGTTCATGTATTTAATGTTTTGTTAAATAAAAAATGAGAATGAAGCTGTTTGTATAATAATATTATTAAACATAATTTTCAACAGAAGCCACAAGTGTTGTTCAAACAATAATTACTCTAAAATGAGTTCTACTGCCTACTATAATCTACCCCCATATAATCTAAGGTTAAAAAAAATTTACCTCCGGCAGCTAGGGCTTTGCCCCAGACCCCGTCCATTCTACGCGCAATCTTGCTTCTTTGTCCTACATTCCATTCCCATATATATGGTAATATGGTAGCCCTACCTAGGCCAGCCAATTCCTACCTACCCACCGCCCTATATATTTGACATCTTTTGTGAAATACTAGTAGGTCCTAGTCATTATAACTACCTAGAATTTCACTAATTAAACAAACCAATAATCATTTATTATGAGATGGAAACACTTATTATCCCAAATAGACCAGGAGCCAGAACCTTTGGGAAAAAGTTTTGTTCAACCCACTTAACATCTCAAATCTGACTTGACCACGTGGTAGTATGCACCTTTTGAAACATCTCTAGGGAGGATGTCACTTTGAATTGTGGTAGCAGTTTTTTTTAGCAGCCATTTTGTTTTTGGATGTGCGATCATTGAAAAGCTCAGTCGAAACTATTTTAAGATGCATATAGCTCGTGACACAGTTAATTGATTTTATTTTTTCTTATACCAATTTGTAGGTAATTGAATGTTCTAATTATTGTTTACATTCAATTTCTAATAGTATAGGGTGACCAGACGTCCCGGAAATTCCAGGACAGCAGGGCCGGTTTTAGGCGTCTGCGACGTCCGCGGCTGCGGACGGCGGCACAATTCGGTAGGCGGCGCCGCGGCGTTATTACGGAATTTTATCAAATAAAGCAAAAATTATAAATTATATCGAAATATGAAAATCATAAAATTTGTCTCCTACATATTCTGAGTTCTGACTGTTCTCGTAAACTTTACTGATTCTACTAATTATCTGCAAAAAAATAAAATATGTGTCAACGAACTACGAACTAAGTAGGCCTATGTGAACTGAATGTGAACACATTCCAAACAAAGTCGTTTTTTTTGGTAATTGACAAGTAACCCGCTCGGCACCTTTGAGACAATTTATCTTTCATCACACTCCTGATTGTAGTTTAGCTTACGCTATACTATGCCTGTAGCCTCGTGACTCGTGAGTGTAATCAAGTTGCAGCGGTGAATTTGCGCCTACCAGTGGCGTAGGAACCGGGAGGGGGCAGGGGGGTAAAATAACTAAAGTGAGTTAAATATTAATCCCAGAATTTCCATAGTAAATGCACATTGGCCCTACACTTATACAATTTGATAGTCACCTTGGTAAAACAAATATGTTTGACTGTATGCTTCGTCATTACATAAACAATTAGGCTGAAATTTAATAAAATGGGCCACTTCACGTTCATTTTTATAGTTTTTAGATCGCAGATATTGCTATAAAACATCGTTTACGAGTCTTGAGTGCAGTTAAAACATGACGAAATAACTGTAGTAAGGTGAATTTTTTTTTCGCCTTCGGCGATAAGCCTCTGGCGGCTGGGGCTTCACACCAGGCCCCTTGTAGCCCACGCAAGTCCATTCACATCGAAAGTCCATATGGGTGGCATTTTCACTACTTGCGGACACTAGGAAATATCCTAAAACCGGCCCTGCAGGACAGGCCCGTTTTTTCGTAATGTGTCCCGGTGTCCCAAAAACGTTTTTGGGGACACTGTTTTGTCCCGGAATTTGAAAATGCCAGTGTTTCAGCAATCTTACCAATACGCCTAGTGGAGTTTTTGTATTGCTCACGTTGGAAATGCCTCGTCTCTACGTCCACTAGTCGAGTCGGGCGCGTGTTGAGGATTGTCATTTAGTGCCTGACCTTGAGTGGGGTGTGTTTCGTGCAGTGGTTTTGTGTTACAGTCGTGCTTCTGTATTTTAATTGTGCATGTCACAGTGCAGTGCGTCGGAGAAGAACGTGTGGTTTTTGTTTCCGTTTCAATTGCAGTACAGGTTAGGTTATTGTGATGGGTAAACGAAAATGTGTTTTTAATTACGATTTGCCAAAGAATTCGCATTTCTAGCTCACTGTGATGAAAGTAATATCAAGGTTAAATGTACTCTCTGTCACGTGACCTTTACAATCGAACACAGCACAGACGTAAAAACACATGTGCAATCAAAAGAACGCAAATCCGCAATAGCAGGTAAAGCTACCAGTAATGACAAGTTTCTTTTCATCTGAAAAATTTGATGAAACTTGAGGCAAAACTCTCAGTCAAAACGGACTTTCCGTATCTCAAGCAATCTATGATTGTGGAATAAAGTTAAATGCACAATTTGTAGTTCTATTTTTTCTATCGCTCACGGTGTTCGTTTCGTTCAGACATTGTTGACCACTTGGAAAAGAAAAAACACAAGGAAGTCTTGTCTGATAAATGCACCAGTAAGAAAGCGCCACACTCTCAAGACATAGGCCAGCCCTCAACCCAACCCAACCTGTCTCAGATCTCACTACAGGCTATCTTGAGGGAAAAATTGCCCCCAAAATTTTCCGCCTTTTCTTTCCGGGTAGCCCACGCAAGTCCATACAGAACGAAAGTACATGTGTCCATGTTTTTGCTTTTAGAAATATGGTCACCCTATAATAGTAGTATGATTTCGTTGTTAAAAAAGGCAGATATGGCAAAAATAGTGTAAATAATTTTACTGAAATGTGATTCAAGCATAAATTCACAAATTATGTTGGTCAGTTAGCGCTACGTTTTTATACAATATTAGGATTTATAAAACTAACCCATGAACAACAGATAATGTAAAATAATAGTCTGGCACTTTTATATAGAGGTCCAAATTTTTTATGCGTGTACTTCACTCCCAAATAGTCATTTTTAGACCGGGACCCCATTCGTCTCGCCATTAATTTAGCTATGGCGGCCACCTTTAAAGATGGCGCCAAAGTGTAATAAGACTGCCACATTTCGGAAGAATCTTGGCATGTGGTACCACTTTTTCCATTAAATTGACCATGGGAAACTCAAATATGGCATCAGAATTAGTATTTTGTAAATTTTGAGGCAGAAAATTTCAAATACTACACATTTTAAGGCAATTTTGTTACGAAATTTCACCGGTTTCTACGACAGCCGAGTTGACTGCAATAACGTGTATAGAGACCATATATTTTTTATGCGTGTACTAGACACCCCAATAGTCAGTTTTAGACCGGGATCCCATTCGATTCTCAATCTATTTACCTATGGCAGCCATCTTTACAGATGGCGTCTATAGTGTAATAAGACTACCACATTTTGACAGAATTTTTGCATGTGGCACCACTTTTCCCCATAAAATCGACCAAGAAGAACTCAAATATGGCAGTAGAATTAGTATTCCGTGGATTTCCAGGCTTTAATTTTCAATTTTTACACATTTTAAGGCAATTTTGTTACAAAATTTTACTGTTCCATCTTTAAAGATGGCCGCCATAGGTAAATGGATTGAGAGACGAATGGATTCCAAGTCTAAAAATGACTATTTGGGTGTCTAGTACAAGCATAAAAATATTTTGACCTCTATACACGTTGTAACAGTCAATTCGGCTATCGTAGGAACTTGTGATATTTTGTAACAAAATTGCCATAAAATGTTTAAAATTTGAAATTTACGGCCTCAAAATCCACGAAATCCTAATTATACTGCCATATTTCAGTTCCCGATGGTCGATTTATTACTAAAAACGGTGCCGATATTTGGTGATGTTATAGTGACATTTTTTCAAATAAATCAACATTTTATAAGTTATGATTGAATTATAGCTCATCCTACAGAGGTAGTATTTTAACAAAATAATGATTTTAAGAAATTGGGATTAAGAAAGTTTTGTTTGCCTGTTGGTAATAGTGTTTTCCAAATTCCTACTCTTATAATGCTAACCTCGCCACATTTAATGTCAATGTTTAGGAGCATCAAATGTCATTATTTTATTCCTACACTTAACATGTACTCAATTCTTAGTATATTGGGCAAGGCTTCGTTTGAAAATATTTGTGTTGTGTGCCCCCCCCCCCCCCCCCCCCTATATTCATGAGCACTGTCGGTGGCGACGGTGGCGTGCCTTGTTGACAACAGCTTGAACTGCTAGTGCGCATGTGAAGATTTTGAAGCGAGTTCTGCTAGAGTTTCGATACTGGATATGATGTTTTTTTTTATTTTATTTATTTATTTATTTATTTATTTATTTATTTATTTGTTTCCATGTTACTAGGAAGCTTCGCAAACGCTGTTTTAGTCGCGTTGATGGATGAGCTTTTTTGTAAGTTTTTAGTTTGCGTGGGATCTCTTTACTTATCAAGTGCTTTTTGAATGCATTGTAGGTGATTGTTGTCAAGTTTCTATTGCTACTTGTTAATTGTTATTATAAACCTCAAAAAACGTAAATTAAAACCTTTATTTCTATAGATTCTGGCTAATTTTTTCAACTTTTTCTTTCAAAAAGCAATACATCACATGTCACATACATGTCCATGTGAAATATGAACGTTCTCGCCCCACCCGTTTGGTCAGAATCGGCCCAAATGTCACGAAAATATTGCACTAAAAATCGAAAAAAATCGGAAAAGTATAATATTCATGAGAAATATTTCTTCAATTGTACCCAAAAACATAGCAAGTCTAAGTTCAGAGATTTCGAAAGTCCCCTCCAATTTTCATCAAGATCGCATATATGCCGTTTGCCCGGTAGAGAGCAAACAAACAGACAGAAAAAAAACAAAACATTAGAGCTAAATTTTTTAAAGGGTCAATGAAATTGAAGTCTTCGCTTTGCTCATCCAACAAAGATAGTACATTGGTTATACAAAAGATACATCAATGTTTATGAACAGTAAGAAAAAAAACAATTAAAGCAGCTAAAACTTCATATACTCCCCAAATGAATAAAAACAGTGCTAAAGTAAAAAGAGTTTCACTTCTCTATTAAAAGCTCTATCATTATCAATAGACTTAATATAACATGGTAATTTTTTGTAAAGTTTAATACCAGCACATCTTGGTCCGTTTTCAAACAAAGCACTGTTGTGTTGAGGGGCTGGAAGGTAGCCTCGTCTGGTACTGTATTTGTGATTAGTAAAATCACTAACAATGTCCTTACTAGGAAAACGCTTAAGTCCCGCCGCGTTGATGGATGACCTTTTTTGTAAGTTTTTAGTTTGCGCGGGACCACTTTTCCTTTGCAAGTGCTTTTTGAATGCATTGTAGGTAATTTGTTGTCAAGTTTCTATTGTTACTTGTTAATTGTTATTATAAACTTAAAAAAACTCATATTAAAACCTTTATTCTATGGATTCTGGCTAACTTTTTCAACTTTTTCTTTCAAAAAGCAATACATCACCATTACCTTAATGTCCATGTAAAATATGAACGTTGTAGCCCCACCCGTTTGGTCAGAATCGGCCCAAATGTCACGAAAATATTGCACTAAAAATCGAAAAAAAATCGTAAAAGTATGATATTCATGAGAAATATTTCTTCGATTGTACCCAAAAACGTGGCGGGTCTAAGTTTAGAGATTTCAAAGGTACCCTCCAATTTTCATCAAGATCGCATATGCCGTTTGCCCGGAATCGTGCGAACAAACAGACAGGAAAAAAAAAGAAAAAAAAACAAACATTGGAGCTAAATTTTTTGAGGGGTCAGTGAAATTGAAGTCTTTGCTTTGCTCATCCAAAAATTACTTTTAATTGACTTCAATTGTTCTAAAATATAAATACAGGGAAAGGTTAAAATGTTGTTATCTTTCAAAATATTCTTACATGAATCTCTGCATTTTATAAAAAACATTGTCCTAAGAAGGCAATTCTCCTTTTTAAAAACCCTTTGCCAGTCAGTGGAATGTCCCCACAATAAAATTCCATAACGTAGGTGAGAATAACAATTGGCATAGTACAGCGTCAATAACGTTTCTCTACTGCAGCTACTCCTTATTTGGCGTAAAGCGTGCCTCTAGCGAGACAAGACGTTGCCCGATGCTTCTCAGTATGGATCGGGCTATTGTAACGTGAGTTTATTTAGTGTCGGTCTGTCCAATTATTTTGAATTCGTGATGTTTGTTCCATTTAAAAAAGGACCTTTGCCATTACTTTTGATGCCACCTATAGTCGCTTTACAGTAACTAGATCTGCTGACGTAGAGTTTAGGAATGTGCGGTCAAATCCATAGTTACCATAACGCGCCTATAGCAATTGTAGCTGGCTATCTCCATTTGCCACTCATTGCTCTGCAGTAATCATTTGCTCAGTCGTCATAATTGACCAAATCGAATACAGTACATAGCATTTATTTTTTATTATTGTGAAGAAAAATCCCAAATATCAGCCAGATTGTCAACTGGAAAACTTCTCAGTTAGTAGCATTTATTTTGATTAATTTTGAATTTTGATATATTATTCTCGAATGCATTTTATAATGAAAGGGCCAATAATAATGCACATTTCTTTATTTGTTTTTGCCATTCAACATACAAAAATAAATCTCGATAAACGATTTCTTGCGTTGCAACTAGGGATGCACATTGATACCTTTTTCATTATCGATTATCAAAATGGTGATGTCATTGTCGAATCAATAATATCGATGTCACCATCAAAGCCTGTTCCCACCTTTATGTGGAACCTCAAGTGTGGCAAGTGTAAGTCAAAACAATAAAATCGCGTTCCGTTTGCTGCCTTGTTGTCTTCGATGTCATGTGTTTAGCTTCCATTGGCGACTGATAGCTCATTTCCAAACATAAATCTCGAGTGTGACACCATCAACCAAGCTAGTGCATGGCAGAACGTGAGATAATCTCCGTCTTCAAAGTTTTGGTTCGTGCCACTATTGACCAATTATTTTATATTTTGATTATCGATAATGAATTTTGGTTACCGATTATCGAAATTATATTCATTATTGATTATCGAGAGCATCCCTCCCTAGTTGTAACACAAGTAATTTATTCAGAAATTAGATGGTAGGCCTACTAGTTTTGCTATTTTATTACTTCCAAAATGGAAGTGAAAAGTGACAAAATGCCGATAAACCGGTCAACTTGAGGAACTGGATCTTTTTTTTGGATCTGGGTAATTTTAAATCCTGGTACCACCTGGATACCCGATGTCATCCATAATAAGTGTTTTGTAATAAAATATTTTTGCATGATTTAGTTAAATGTGCAAGAACCTGAGGACGAAGTTGAAGCAGTTCGCTTAAAGTGGATTCAAGAGGAGGAGGAGAGGGTTATTACCATGAGAGAATCCTCACAAAGGTTTCAAGAACAACTCTTGCAGCAACAATCTATGTTAGACAAGCGAGAAGCATTCCTCAAGGAAAAACTTGCCAAAGAGAAGAGTAAAACTAAGGTAGGCATACAGGTTTAAGTACGTAGTTTGCTTGGGTATAAATGAGGCATAAATGGCTAAGATACTTAAACTGGGAACACGAATAAACATGTTTCAGTGGGGGGAAAGGTACAGAAGGACGACAGCTTACCTTAAAAAACATTAGGTAGGTTGCACAGACACAGATGAGTAGACAAGTTGCTGATATGTTTGGACCAGTGGTCTTTATCACTCGGCGTGAGTAGAGTTACTAAAGTAGTTCTAAAGCTAGCATGGTATGTAGTACAATGAGGGCGCTGTTGGTGGGTGGTGGCAGATGGAACTAGGTCTAGGGGAGGCAAAGCAGGGCACGCTTGCTACCTGTTGTTCAGGTTAGGAGGCTCGCGGGATTTGGTGATGTGTTGGTGTGACAGTTCCCAGTTTCTAAGCTCCAACTGCCTGCAGTCATCGAGAAGCGCCTTGATGATTCTAGTCGTGCAACAGTCTTTGAAAGACAGGTTGTGTTCAACAGCATGCTATGCCACAGGTCTGTCAGGATCCATCTATTTGACACTTTGACGGTGTCGCGTCATGCGGGTTCTCAGTTCGTTAGTGGTAAGGCCTACATATTCTGCCGGACACTATGAGTGCATTTGAGCTGGTAGACCACGTTGGAGGTGAGGCAGCTGTTGTGGTGATGGATGGGGTAGATGACACCTGTGGCTTCAGCGGGCGAATTTCTGGATGCAGCTTCCGTCCTCTATGGCAGACATAAAACTTTCATCCACCCCGTCTTTCAATACGCGGCCCTGGCTCTGGCACCCGTCGTTGGAGGATGTCTCCAGCAATACTTCTCTCTGGAGCGAAGGATCTTCTCTGATGACCCCGAATGAAGACGTCTATATCCAAACCGGCGTCGGTGGTATCAGCTCTCGACTCGACGCCCTCGCAGGGCTTACGTGCAACGGCTTCACGCAGGCAGAAGGAATGAGCTTAAATAAATAAATAAATTGTATTTAGAGTCTACCCACTCAGTTATATAACTGATTTTCAGTGGGGGACAGTAAATCAAAGCGACTAAGCTTATCCTGTAGGCCCCGACGCAATAAACGAGTGAGCGAGTGAGCACGACCTCGTTTAGCATCCACGAGCCTTCAGGCTTCGCCCCTGCTTCAAGTACCCTTACCCACCTTTTGCCTTTCTCGTCGACTAACTCTATAAAAAAGTCATGTTCTCTTGATATCTTTTGTTGTATGTTCATATAGCCTTTCAACTCTGTAATCACTGTGTCAGGCTACAGAGGGCCACATGTGCCCTGCATTAGCCTTCCTGCCCTATGGGCAGGTAAAACTCATTAAATATAAATATATCCATCCGTCAAGTGATGATTCCCCACTCTGTCCATTTCTTATGATTCCGGCTTCCTACTGCATCTTCAATAAAAGCGATGCTAGCGTCATCTTTCCGCTCACCCCCTCTCGCCCTAGGTTTGTGACTGTGTCAACCCTTTGGTCCATTATTCACAACTATAGTACACTTCTAGAACATTCACAATCGATAATGATAATTTTTTGTGACGTGTTTAGCCTTAGGTCTTGTTAACTGCATAGAAACCCATCTTTCAAGCATGTGTTCACTCAAACAGATCTAATCCCAATGATAAACTGGAATGTTCACTTCACTCGTTAATTACGCTGTATCTGTGCACCGATACATACCAAACAAGTTGCCATTGCACTTGATATTCCAAGACGCACCCATTGGTCTACTTCCAGTGTTACGTGTCAATAATCCATAGCTTTAGTACCACGAAAAGCTTAATTGTTAATTATGCAGATCATCTCATTTACAACATCATATTTCAATAATTGGCACTTCCCAACTATAACTGGTGGCCTATCAAATCACTTATGATATTTACTTACATCTTTCAATTCATAATAATGAATTAATCAGTTATTAATACTTATTTGCATGTGATATGCTCTATTAAGAGGGCTGATGGGCCTGTTTGCAGTGTCTTTTTCTGGTACCTGTACTGACTATACTATTGCATCAATTTCAATGTGTTTTTTTGCTATATACAGAAAACATATGTACAAAGTTGAATTCATTCTTAAAAGTCATATAATTTTAGTGCTTCATATTTTTTTTAATATTAAAAAATTAAAACTTTTGGATTGAAAATATGAATCTAGCTCGAGCTTAATTAAGCATGATCTAAATAAGCAATATTTAAAACTTTATTAGTTTAGTCGTGAGAAGAGCCAGAATATTGCATAAATTGATACTTGTAAAATGCTGCCCTCTACGAGTTGCGTTGGAACTCGGAGCTAGGGATGTAAGTGACCAGTGAAGCTCCGCCCCCGCCTGGCTGGCTGAGTTGGTATGCGAGGCTGCAAGACAGGTTTTAGTGCCCGAGGGCGTCGAAGCAAACTCCACGAAGACAAGATCCAATCTTGGTTTACGGTGGCAGGCAGGCTATGAATGATATGGTGGCCCGTCCGTCGATACAAAGACATAATTATAGGCCTGTTGGGGGCTGTGAAGATCAACTTTGGTAATCTTGTCAACCCGTTCGATTTTAGTTATTATTAATTGAGTGTTGTCGCACAAAAATTACATTAATACAACACTGATGTCCTACACACTTGATAGAACTTCAGGGGGTTGCGGAGTCGATTCCCGCCACCGCCAAACTTCTAGTTTTCCTAATAACGCTTCAGCTCATTCATGATGCAAATTTGAAATTGGGATCGAGTTTTAAAAAATTTCCCAAACTTTACGTGGTCCATTGTTTTACCGATGTCCTGAGAATAAAGAAGAGAAAGTTGGCTTGTTTGCAGTGCCTTATTGCGTCAATTTCAATTCGTTTTTTCCCCTGTGTACAGAAAAAATATAAGAAGGGCCCTCAAGGTTGATATTTTCTACAATTTTAGTACTTCATATTGTATTATATTCCAAAATTCATATTTAAATTTGGCGTGTTCCATTCTTTTACCGATATATCCAAAGAAAAATATGAACCCTCATTTACCTTTACTGTAGGCCTATAAATTTAAAGGGAACAATCCCTTTAGCAGATACTGTCCAAAATATGCATGATTTATAATTTATCGATGGGACTAGGAGCACCAATAAACGCTCATATTGAGAATGAATATAAAGGGTTTTATTTTATTATTTTGCTATTTTTGCTATGAATGCAACGCGGACACATTAGTGCAACCATTATATTCAGATAAAACCAATTCACCTACGCTAATGATTTTGTTTGTTTCTTTTACAATAGCTGTAACTGTATATTGTATCTATCGGCATCCACATGAACCACCAATTATTAGTTACACAATTCATATTATAACTTGAAATGAACACTCAAGGAATAAAAACATATTAAATTAAAAATCAATTAATTGATGGTGAGGTAATGAGGGGGGGAGGGAGGGCCATAGCTTACAAGGAATAGTTGACTGGCAATATTACACGGAAAGAATGGCGAATAAAGAAAGAATGAGTGAGAAGTCGAGAGCAATTGAGACAAAACGTGTCTACGTGGTGATCATAGCTGCAGTATATACCTCCACCGGTTGTAATGAGTATTGAGTGGCTCTTTAGATCGAATACGACGTTGAATAATTATGCTAGAAATGTCCTCTGCGAATTGTTTCAACTAATTGCCTACGTGTTTCAAGTTATGATATTTGATAAAAGTGTCACAGAATGGCAACATTGAATTCCATTTCTCGGAAGACAAGCCTCAGTGCTCGCAGCCCCTAAATTACCCTAGTGTTTTTGTGTAACCTATACACATATCTCGCACTCAGATGAAGATAGGGCAGATAATAGAGCATCTTCTTAGAAGAAAGGTCACAAAGATTTATTAATATATTGATACTTCGATTCATATTTTGTATTATGAAAGGAAATATTAGTTTTCTTATATTGCGTCATCATTCTCATTCATGATGCAAATTTGAAATTGGGATCGAGTTTTACAAACATTTCCCAAATTGTACTTGTTCCATTGTTTTAAGGATACCCTGAGAAAATAGAAAAGAAAGTAGCTTGTTTGCTGTGGTTTATACTGACATATTGCGTCAATTTCAATGCATTTTTTCCCCTGTGGACAGAAAACGTAAGAAGGGCCCACAAGGTTTATATTTTCTACAATATTTTAGTACCGGTACTTCATATTTTTTAACGTTCCAAAATTCATATTGAAATTTGGCGTGTTCCATTCTTTTACCGATAACATAAGAAATATATGAGTCCTCATTTAGCATTTACAGTTAAATTTAAAGGGAACAGTCCCTTTAGCAGATACAGTCTAAAATTTGTGTGGTTTATGGTTTATCGATAGGGCTTGGGCTAGGAGCACTAATAAACGCTTACGTTGGGAATAAAATGTGAAATGATTTTTATTTTTTATTATTTTTCTATTTTTGCTACAAATGCAATAATTGTGAGAAGAGATTTTCCCAATTGAGAGGGGGGAGGGGGGTGTATTTCGGCGTTTTTTATTGAGAAATTTGTAGAACTACCCACGAAAATGTAGTTTCGGGAAAAGTACGAATCCTGGTACAATAGGGGGCCTGGGATGATGCCCCCCAGCTAGTGCGGGTCTGGGGCGCATAGCTTCAGATTTTGTTAGATTTTTTACTTTGCAAATAAATATATTTTACTAGTTTCTAGAGTGCTTTTATCGAAAATTTATGAAATTGTGAAGATCCACATACTGTCAGTTGACAAATTCTTGCCATATGTAGGGCCTACATAATATGAATGCCACACAGTACTAGTACTATTTAGTATTATTGTTACCCTTCCTCTGATTTCGGGGGGGGGGGTGGGGATACCCTGATAATCACAAGAAATATTTATTCGATTAAACTCAAAAACGTGGCAGGTCTAAGTTCAAAGATTTCGAAGGTCCCCTCCAATTTTCATCAAGAACGCATTTTATGCTGTTTGCCCGGTAGAGAGAGAGAACAAACAGACAATAAAAAACTAACAAAAAACAAAACACTCGAGCTATTTTTATACAACAACAGAACAGGGGTAACAGAAGTGGGAAACAAACGAAAGTGAAATTGAAGTCTTCGCTTCGCTCATCCAACAACTTGGGTACTGTTCGATTCGGCGTGATATCTTTGAATATTTCACTTCATTGTGACTACAGAGAGAGATTACACAATTTATTATGTATGATTCTGTCATCGTTACACATATTTCATAAAACTCTTTAATCTGTATCTTCATTGTAAATGAACAACTAATAGAATTAATGATTTTTGTGTTGATGGTTTATTGTAGTTACAATGTTTCATACATAGACTATTATACAGCAGACAATACATGCATTTGTGATTGGATAATTGCTTTGACTGTCTGAATTTTATAACTAAACCACTACTTGATGTGTCTATGAAGAGGGATCAAACAATTTACTAGTGTTTGTAATGTGATTGTCTTCTCACCTATTCTAACGTCAAAAGACCAAGGAATGTTGGCAATGGTGTAGGTATTTTATGATGAATCCCACGCGAATGCACGGCACTAGCAATAATAATAACATTTCGTAAGAATTCTAGGTTGTATGATCACCTTCCTTCTTTCCTGATTGGCACCTCTTTAGATGGAAAACTAGAACGATATGTAGATATGGTTTGAAAGGAACTTGCGAGGGGTGCTCTTGACTGGGGAAATCATCGGAAAAATACTTTAGTCGGGATTGCCGATGGTGGTATCGGACCGACGATTTAGAGTCTCGAATAAGAACCTCACGAGTACTCTAAAATCATATTCGTATTTCATATATTCGTAAACGAAGATCATAAATAAAAAAATAAAAAATTGTATTTAGAGTCTACCCACTCAGTTATATAACTGATTTTCAGTGGGGGAATCAAAGCGACCAAGCCAACCCTGTAGGCCCCGACGCAATCGACGAGTGAGCGATAACCAACCAAAGATCGATATTTTTTATAGGAAATATAGCAATCAGTGGTATGGACAGTGCGAACACCCGCGGATCAAGGCCAGAATCAACACTGCCGATTCAGAACAACTTTGAATTTAATTAGTATAAACAATAATTGCACTCATCATGTTCTTTTAGTAAATTAATATATTAAATTAAAGGTAAAGCAATATTTCGGGTACTTTCAGTACCCTTCAAAAGGCAACAAACCAAACAAAACATAAAACTCCGTCTCCCAGCCAAGGTCGACACATCTAACAAACACGGCCATCTTGATCTCAATAAAAAATACATATTCAAATAAAAAATAAAAATTATACCACAATCATGCCCACAATAGTTCTATGGCTTGGGGACAAACTCTTTCCAAATTGCCGGGAAATCAATGCTGGGAGCACTGATAACATCAGCAGCCACAGACATCAAGGCAGCCTCCTTCAGCCTCCGTCTATGCGAATTTGCTTCGTGTAGAATGATTGAAGCGTCATGCCAGTTCACATAATGGTGATATTCATAGATAGACGTGCTCCGCTAGTTTTGAGGAGTATACCTTGTGTTGTGCAACGTTGTTTTTATGTTCCTTTAACCTGACTTCCAGAGGCCTCTTGGTTTCTCCAATGTAGATAGCACCACACTGACATGGAATTGAGTAAACTGCATTTTTCGACGATTGTGATACGTTCAAGGGCTTGGTTTTTGTTAATATACTTCTTAAAGTTCTGGAAGATTGAAAACTGTTCGTATTCCAAATGGAGAAAGTAAACGTCTGATTTTTTCTGACAAGTTAGGGTAGTTATCCAGCACAACTGTTTTTTTAATCTTTGGAGGATCTAGAACTTGACTAATGTCTGTCAAAACTTCCGTAGTCCTATCTGTAGTTGGAGTAATCATTTTTCGAACCAGATGACTTGGATATCCATTATCACAGAAAGCATCATTCAAGTAGGCCAGTTCTTGGTTCAACAAAACAGGTGAAGAACAGTTAGACGTTGCTCTTACAGAAAGACATTTCATCACACCCTTCTTTACATGGAACGGATGGTTTGAGTCAGCTCTCACGTACTGATCAGTATGTGTAGGTTTTCTGTACACACACGTGGTCAAACTAGTACCGGAACTATCCTTTGAAATTAGTAAGTCTAGGAAAGGAAGCTTACCGTCCTTCTCTTCTTCAACTGTGAATGTTATGTTGTTGTGGAATGCATTCAAATCTGCATGCAAAGCAATTAAATCTGCCTGTGTCCCATGATGAATGCAGAGAATGTCGTCTACATATCTAATCCAAAGATCTATGTTGGTGGTGTTGACCTTAAGTACCTCAGTTTCAAGATGGTCCATGAAGAGATCCGCTAACAATGGTGACAAGCAGCTTCCCATTGCCAAGCCGTCCAGTTGGGCAAAGAACTTGTCTTCAAATTGGAAGTAGCATAACGTCACACATGCAGTCAATAGTTCAAGGATGCTTTCAACAGGTAATTTTGTTCTGTCAGAAAGAGAAGCGTCCGAAGAAAGTTTCTGTTTAATCAGATCTAGAGTCTCCTTCACAGGCACCGAAGGGAACAAATTTACCACATCGAAACTGACCATTTTAGTATGAGTGTTAATGGGTACATCTTTAAGCACAACTGCTAATTCTTTTGAATTGCCAATTGAGGATTTAATTCTGTTCCCAAGAGGTTTTAGTATGTCTAACAAAAATGAAGATAGGTTACTACATGGTGATTCTCTTGAACTGACAATTGGTCTTAGGGGTAAATTTAACTTGTGTATCTTAGGAAGTCCGTAAATGTGAGGTGGTTTTGAGTGGTGTGGAGTCAGATAGGTTCTCAGCTTCAGGTCGATGTACTTTTCTTGTTGTTTTATTTTCCAATATACCAAGGATTCGTAGGACGTAGTAGGGTCTTTCTTCAATAATTTATATTTTTATTTTTTATTTGAATATGTATTTTTTATTGAGATCAAGATGGCCGTGTTTGTTAGATGTGTCGACCTTGGCTGGGAGACGGAGTTTTATGTTTTGTTTGGTTTGTTGCCTTTTGAAGGGTACTGAAAGTACCCAAAATATTGCTTTACCTTTAATTTAATATATTAATTTACTAAAAGAACATGATGAGTCCAATTATTGTTTATACTAATTAAACCTAACTGTTCTAAGAATCTCAGTAGTTATAAAAAACTTTGAATTTATTATGTGCTTCGTTATGTGTTATGTATGGGTGTATTATGTAGTATGTGTTATGTGTTTGCGAAACACGATATCCTTGCCCAAGCTAGGATTCAAACCTGGAATGCAGGGTTCGTGGTGTATATTGTTCCATTAGCAAATAAATAAAGGATAACCTGATCTCTGATCACAGGTATGGATCCTTGTCCCCCCCCCCCCCCTCCCCCGCGCTAGGGCCCAGTTGCACGAGGGGTCTTCAACTTGTCAGCCTTTCAACCCTTGTCGCATTGTTCAAACGCATAAAAGAAACTACAATCTTTTTACAGCAAAGCTGTTTTATAATATTTATTATTTTTTTATTTGCAGTATTTTAATGTGAACATTTCTATGTGGTAAGCATTTTGATTTTTGTCTCTACGATAAAAATTACGCCTAACGTGTTACACTAGAATGATGTAGAATTTTATCTCTATTATGATATTTACCGTAATTTTTATCGTAGGAACAAAAATCAAAATGATTTGAGCATCGAAATATTCGCATATTAATAATGGAAAGAAAAATATAAACATATCATAAAAAAGCCTCTCTGTAATAAACGTTGTGGTTTCTTTTGTTCATTTGAACAATGCGACAAGACAACTACCCGTAAAAGGTCTAAATTGGGGTAGCATTATCGCAATCCGTAATCTTCTCCATCGGATAGTGAGGACACGGATTGCTCTCACACGTATTGTGCACACGAGTGAACTTGGGATTTTATACCTATTATAAACCCATTTCCAAGCCGTTGTCTTCAAAATAATTTATTCATTGTACAATTTTTTTTACACTACAATAGGTTAACCCATTGGAGCCGACTTACGGAACCGTTCCGTATTCCACGAGTATGGCCCAAAAACTTACATACGGAACAGTTCCGTGTCCGTTCCGTTCGTCTTTGAATTCGGGCCAAACCGGCGTAGTTCAGTCAATCTCACACAGATAGCAGCACTATATAGAGGCTGACTCTTTTACCGACGAGATTGAGTTTTTTCCCCGATAAATTCTCGAACACGGCCATTTCACAGACGACTACAAATAATATGAAGGCCTACAAATTGTCAAGGCGGTGCGCCGTAACAGATATAGACTTCTCAGCTGTTGTTTACTTCGTAAAACTGACGTAAAGCTCCTGAATGTTACGAGATGGCGAATCTGAAGGCGATTGTGCTGAATTTCCAATGAGTGTGATATATTGTGAGATTCAGGAAGTGTTGTTGATTAGCTTGCAAATGATGCAAGCGATAATAATGATGTGGATGAAGACTAGAGTCCTTCTAAAAAAGATAAAATAAGACTATGACACGAGTAGGGTTAGACCTAGGTCTGGCGGGAATATAAACTAGAAAAGCAAAGCATATGAACTAAAAACAATAGGCCTAGGCCTTCAATTTTGTGCATTCATGCGATTTCAGCCCGTAGGCAGGTTGCGGCCGGGTGCCATCCCCCGTAATACGGATTTAACTGGATCCGTACGGGCAAAATAAGTAAAAACAACTGGTGGCTCAATGGGTTAATAACGTGATTCAAATTATGTAGCTCAAATTATGAAATGCGTTTTTTTGCCAAGCGTCTACGATCAGAACTGACCGAGATACGGATCATTGTTTTATTGAATGTAGATATTTGATATGGCTTACAATTACGTCTATACATGCGCAGGTTTGCTTCCCAAAGAAGCGAGCTAAGGTACAAAAAGGGCACTCAAAAAAGATTATTACAAAGTGGATCACTCCACAAGTGGCCGCACTACGAAATAAAGTATGCGCGCTTGCGACCAAACTTAAATTTACACCCAGCATTGAACTTAGAGAGAGACTCCGAGCACATAAAAAAGTGTATAGGGACCTAATTAAGAAAGCAAAAGCACAATCAGTGGTAAACCTGTTTAGGAATTCGAATAGTAAAAGTAAAACTATATGGAACGTGGTTAATAGCGAAAGAAATAAGAAAAACCCTAAAAACTCCGTAATAAAAGTTGAATTAAACCACGATGGCCACATAATAAACGATCCAGGAAAGGTCGTTGGTGCCTTTAATAAATATTTTGCGGAAGCAGCACAGGGGTTATTAGATTCAGAAGGCATTAGTGGGGACTTATTTACACCAATTCCAGATTCTGGATGTAGCTTTCTCTTAGAAAGAGTAACTACTGGCGAGGTTCTTAAGCTTATAAATCGTCTAAAAAACAAGCACTCGCAAGGCCCGGACGGACTATCAAGTAACTTAATTAAACAATTTGCTCGGCCTCTAGCAAAACCATTAGCTCATCTTATTAATGAATCATTTGATGCTGGAATCTTCCCAAATAACCTGAAAGTGGCCAAAGTCACTCCTATTTATAAAGGAGGGGAACGATCGGTAATAAGCAATTATAGGCCAATATCAAATCTAAATGTTTTCTCAAAGGTATTTGAAATGGCTATGAACGACAGAATTACTAAGTTCATGGAGATAAACAGCTTATTTGTTAAAGAACACCACGGTTTTAGGAAGGGTCGGTCTACGGAAACGGCAATTGGTTCTCTAATAGACCAAGTTTTAGAAGAGTTAGACAAGAGTAATCACGTGCTTACAATATTTATGGATCTAAGCAAGGCCTTTGACTGCGTTAATAGGGATATTCTTGTCAGCAAATTGTACTCTTATGGCATTCGAGGGCTTGCCCTACAGTGGGTTAACTCATACTTAAAAGGGAGGAATCAGTATGTTAGTGCCACATGCAAAGAAAAAAATAAAGAGTTTCGATCAAATATTGTGGAATTAAGTCAAGGGGTTCCACAAGGATCTATATTAAAGCCAGGTTTTTTCAATGTCCAAATAAATGACCTGCCAAAGTCAGCTTCGGCTGGAAATATCGTGCTGTATGCGGATGATTCTACAGCAGTGTTAGCGCATAAAGATATTAGGGAACTGGAAGTAGATGGATTTGTTGTATTTAATGAGATTGCGCAATGGTTGAGACCTAATAACCAGGTACTTAATGTTAGTAAAACAAAGTTCATGATCTTGAAAACCAGGGGAGCAACAGAACAAGACTTCCATCTTAGAACATTGGAAGGTAGAGATGTAGATCAAGTAAATGTCGTAGGTTTCTTGGGTGTATGTATGGACGATCGTCTAACCTGGAATGAGCATGTCGATCATGTAGCTAAAAAAATTAGCAGTAGTCTTTATGTACTGCGTAAGCTAAAAATATACCGAAGCTCGGAAATAATGCTATCCGTTTATCACTCTTTAATAGCATCACACTTAAGTTATGGTATTTTTGTATGGGGTGATAGTTCTAAAAAAAACATGCAAAGGTTGTTTGTACTTCAAAAAAAAGCAATCCGGCTGATCTGTAACATGAAAAAAGGGGAGTCATGTAGAGGAATTTTCAGGAACTGTAAAATAATGACACTACCTAGTATTTATATCTTTAAAACCATCTTGTATCTGAAACAGTATAGACCTGATAGATTGAGGAATTGTGATACTCACAGTCACAATACCAGGCGGAAGCAGGATATGTATAAAGTGACCCACAACTCAACTCTCTATGAGAAAGGACCAACTTATGCCGGTGCCAAATTGTATAACAAACTGCCAAGTAATCTGAAGCAACTGGATACCATAGGATTGTTTAAACTGGAGCTGGAGAATTTTTTAATTGATAAAGAATTTTATGACATAGATGACTTTCTGAACATGTAAAAACTGTAGGATTAGATTGAATTTTATCTGTAATTTTATCTGTAATTTTTGACATGTGTCACACGATCTTCTACATGTAATTGTAAAACAAATTGTAAATGGCACGAATAAATAAGATGAAGATGAAGATAACAATTGTCTATAAATCGGTCAGTTTTGATCATAGACAATCAGCAAAAAAACGCATTTCATAACTCAGGCTACAAATTTGAACCACGTTATTAATTAATTGTAATGCTACAAAAAATGTGCGATGAATAAATTACTTTGATCACAATAGTTTGGAAAAGGTTTCCAATCTCCACGTGTATTGTTCCGGCTTGAGCTGGGCCTTTGAAAGGGCAGGTAGCTACCTCGGACGCGGTTGAAAGACGACTAAATCCTCTCCACAAAAGTTTACCCCCACTTTCACCTAGTGAGTCTTCCCCCAAAAACCAAGTTACAATAGTAACCAATGAGAAAAATCTGAAAAAAACTTAAAGCCAGCCCATTTGCGAGTTAAATAGGCGCCTTCTTTACCGACGAAACTCCAACACGGCGATCTGGGAGAATAATCTTTCACCTTAAGACTCATGATAGCATTATATTGGACCTTGAAGCAGTCGTTATGTCACATACTCTCGTGTTAACTGCAATAGGTTATATAGTGAGATTCATTTTGATGAGCAGAACGCAGACGCAAAAAAAAACTAAAAAACTAATCTCAAAAGACGCATAGTCACGATAACCAGTTGCGCAATTTGCCCCCTACCCAATAATTACTATTAAAAGAAGTAAGCAATTTTATGTTTTCATTTTTCTGAAGTGAATAGTTAAGTTTCATCCACAGGCGGTGACTTTTATGGACTAGTCCAAATGTATAGGTTCCGTGATTTCTATACATTGTTATTTGTATATCGGAGTAATTTTCAATATGGATTTATATCTAGAAATATTGCATGAACGTTATCTAAAGTTTATTTCGCGTAGTTGGTGAGTAAATTACATTTAATATCTTTTTTTTTTACATAAACATTTAACTGATAAACATAACACAGGAGAAGATTCAACGACAGCTTGTTTTGTTTGATGATCAAAGAACTTAGATATGGAATTGAATTCTGGGGTGGCTCCTCATACGCAGAAAAATATTCATTTTACAAAAAAAAGCTCTTAGAATCATTCTGGGTCTGAAACAAAAAAAGGACTCTTACGAAAAACCTCACTGCAAAGATCACTTTATCAAGCAAAAGATATTGACTTTCTACAGCTTGTACATAATGCAAACTGCTTTATATACGCATAAAAATCGCAATGATCTGACACTCAACTGCAACATCCACTCTCACAACACACGTCAGCAGAAACATATTCACTTCCAACACCTTAAAACAAAATCGATACAGATGAATTCATCCTACATAAACTCTAAATTATATAACAAACTGCCAAACAAAATAAAAGATACTATTACCAATATAAACACTTTTAAACTAAAACTAAAATCAATACTTCTGAAAAAGGCATATTACTCAGTTAAAGAATACCTGGAAGACAAAAACATATAGGCCGACAAAGATAAAGAGAAACTGGAACAAATACGTATATCAACGTGCCCAGGTAACAACCAACAGAGGGGATACAATTGAGAACACAACTGTATATATGCTTATAATTCTTATTGTACTATAAAATTGTGTAGGCCTCATACTATCTCATTAATCATTAGCTCATGACAGTGTGAACTAGTAGCCTACTAGTAGCCTGAGAGATTAATACAGCATAGATGGGCTAAATCCATAAGCACTATGTATTTTGTTTATTGAGTGTTTTTTTAAACTCACTTACCAAAGTCACTGTTTTTTCCCGTTCTCGGCGAATTTTCGACGAGGGTCCCCTCATCTTCGTCCGGCCACGCCAGACACACTGAGGTCCAAAGTGTTTTGGGTTTGGCTTGGGGGTGAATGGGCTAGTAAGCAAGCTCTGGATACGTAATCTACCACCAGAGGTCTCCAGCTTGTGTGTAGTTCTAGACTTGGTTGGCTGATACTGTCGAATGCACAGAGCATTGCTGCTGCTTCTTTAATTTTGCGCGTTCTGGGGTTGTTGTCTTTAAATAAAATTTTGGATTCGTCCCATTTTATTGGTTGGTTGCATTCGTACTTATGGTCTTTGAGTCGCGAGCGAATTGTTGTACGATTGCATCCACAGGGAATCCACCACCGAAAAAGCATGACTCGAAATAGATAACTCAAGGTATCATTAATTCTAGCCAAACTTTGAAAAGATTGTATAAAATTGCAAAATATGGACCAACCGACGAAAATACTAAACATTTTTACAGTTATAAACAAATATTTCAAAGGGTAAAAAGGCAAGCCAAAAAATTGTACTTGGATGAGCAAATCCAAAAATCTCAAAATAAAGTAAGGACTGCATGGAATATAATTCGTAAAGAATCTGGGAAAGAACCTGCCCCTAAGCGTAACATAAATGTTTTCTCAGAGAGCCGTTTACTTGATACGCCGTACGAGGTAGCAAATATTTTGAATAAGTCATACATAGAAGTTGCAAAAACAATTATATGTTGACAAGTGCAAAAAACACAGAACTCGCGTTAAATAAATTAAATGCTTCTTCTACTCGTTGTAGCAAATCTATGTTTGTAGAACCGACGACATCGAAAGAAGTAGTAGATATAATCAAAGAAATGAAATGCACAAGCACAGTATATATTTTTGGAATAAACTCAATGGTAGTTAAACGTGTAGCTAAGTTTGTTGCTCTTCCGCTAGCAGAAATATGCAATTATTCTTTACAGACAGGACAATTTCCTAAATGGTTTAAATACACCAGGACTATTCCAATTTTTAAAAAAGGTGACAAAACATCTACCAAAAATTATAGACCTATATCGCTCTTGCCAATATTTTCAAAAGTGCTAGAAAAAATTATGAATAGAAGACTAGAAAGTTTTCTAAACAAAAATAAAATAATAAACCCCAATCAGAATGGCTTCAGGAAAGGTAGATCTACACTTACAGCGGCATTTTCTTTGACGGACATAATCTTAAAATCATTAGATAAAGACGAAAAAGTTTTAGGGCTGTTTTTTGACTTATCAAAAGCCTTCGATACAATTAATCATTCAACTCTCCTTCAGAAAATGGAATTTTATGGTATACGATTTAAGAAGAAGAAGAAGGAGGAGGAGGAGGAGGAGGAGGAGGAGGAGGAGGAGGAGGAGATGGAGATGGAGATGGAGATGGAGATGGAGATGGAGACGGAGATGGCATCCAATGTGTTATGTGTGGTATTTTAGTGAATGAATATAGTACACAATTTACTGATTCCCTATGATAATTATACAATACTAAAGTTGTTTATATATTGATGGTTGTTTTTGTTTCTTCCTCCCCAACACTGTGGTATAAGATCTTGTCTTAGAACATGAGCATGAGCAACCATTATGTTGATAAAATATAGCAAACATTTTAATCTGTTCAGTGGCATGTTGATAATTATTAATTAATATAATTATACCCTACTATTCGATTAAGCTATACCTCACGCTGGAGTGAGACATAACTGTCTTAATTGTATTGGTTAATGTTGCATCTCCATTGCACATTTTCTCCATACAGTTATGTTTTGTTCTGTCCTTGCAGAGCTTTGTGGAAGTAAGTGCACGAATCTCGCACTTGGAGCAGGTTCTCAAGGAGAAGTCTACAGACCTGGAGAAAGCAGAGGACGTTGATGAAAAAGAAGCTCTCCGCCACGAAATACAAAACTTAAGACGGACACGTGATTGTCTCATGGACCAACGATGTGATCTCGATGAGAAGTTTCAAAAAGTATGTAGTATAAAATAAAACTAAATTTACTAGAAGCCAGTTAAATCTCCCAGAAAAATCTCGTCAAGTTTTGCCTCAAGATGGCATGTTAGGAAAGTTTTGACCATTTGCCATCTATTTTTGGTGTTGATGAAGATATTTTACATCGATGCCCAGCGGTACTTTTACTTTTTAGCCGTAAATTAAGGGTATGTTCAATTTTTTTTCTTTTAATCATGGTATTGTCTTATTACAGAATGTACATTGCACACTTAGACTACTGTTATAAATTAGAATAGCATTTGCTTCACAACCCTTCTCATAGTCAGATGTCTCGCACTTTACTAGGGGTGTGCGAATCCATGTTTTTCATTTCGAATCCGAATCGAATCTTTCCGAAGATTCGCGAATCCGAAGTGAATCCGAATCTTTTCCAATGGAATTTTGCGTAGCCTATCGTGAAGAGATGTGAAAAAATATTTTTTTTAAGTTTGAAAATTGACGACTCGAAATGGGCGGAGCTTAAGGCTATTGTACCACCTCTGTCCGATAATTTGAAAGTCGAAGAAACATGTCTGAAAAGTTTGCTGAATGAAAGACTATACAAGACTAGTTCAAAAATTAATTTTGAACTAGTCTTGTATGTTACACTTTTGTCCAAAAATGTAAATATAATTTCCAAAAGTGAGGTTATGTCCCGTCCAAAAAAAATCACATTTTTTTCTGTTATTTGAAAGGCCTTCTTTCATTCAGCAAACTTTTCAGACATGTTTCTTCGACTTTCAAATTATCGGACAGAGGTGGTACAATAGCACGATCAATAGATCATATGACTAGAGTTAGGTATACATCCTCATTTCGCAAGTTGGCGCCTGCTGAACGGCGCATCACGTATCACGCTCTGACTTTTATTCTATTCATAATTTGGACAATACTTAAATGAATAATATTTAGCAAACACATCATTCCTTGCAATAGCGATTATTTCGATTTTTTACACAGTCGTTAGCTTGTTATAACAATGTACGCATCACACATGTGAAAATTATCAATGACTAAAGTTTTCTTAACATCTTTTTTGACAAAAAACTACGGATCGGATTTCGACAAGAATTCTTTGTAAAAATGCATCAGACTGTTTAAACAAGAAATATACTAACTTTCTAGATAGAAAGTGCACTGAACGAAAATTTACAGCATAGAGTAATATGCAGCGTGCACTTTTTCACGACTCATCCGCACGTCAAGAGTGCGTATTTTAGATAAAAACTCATACCCTGCATATTACTCTATGCTGCAAAGTTTTGTTCAGTGCGCTTTCTATCTAGAAAGTTAGTTTATTTCTTGTTTAAAGTATCAAACCTAATAATAAGTAAAACTTTGTCGGATAGATCGCGCTGCGGACAGCGGCTTCTCTGGTCAATTATGTCGGTATATACAACGAACTGTTCGCTCCTAGCTGACGTCACACGCCTCTGGTTTCCCTCTGCCCCCCCGCACGTCTTGTCCATGTACGCCTAGAACGCACGACACTGTTGCCATGATGTCGTAGAACTGTCGGCAAGTGCATACAAAGGGAATGCTCGAGTTATCAATGCCTCGCCAGCAAGGTCAACGCAGTTGGCAAGTCTCCGATACAAAACGAACATCTCCAAATGCATTAGCTAAGACCGATACACGTCAACTGGATTTAGATGTAAATATATAAATGCCAAAAAATGTTGCCGAATTACTTGTCATGGTAATTAATTAGGTAAATGATGAAGGATGCTTTGTTTTACCAGTGTATTAAAATAATGTAATACCTCCTCCTAAGGTGAAGAATGTGTTCCAATTCATCCCACTGCCGTAATGAGCAGTTCGAGTAGATTAGGCAAAACGTTTGTGTACTCAGTAGCTAATTTCAGGGCGGACGCGGGCGGACTCGTTCGCCCACCTTTATTTCGTGGGTGAACGCCCACGTCGCCCACTTCTTTTTTGGAAAAAGGTTTTTATATTTTTTATTATTACTAACATGTTCAGATTATAGGTACAAAATTACACCAAACTGTGACATTATTCAAATCCAGGATGACGGGCAATTTTGGAATTAGTACTTGAAATATCTTTGAATTTCTACCATGGCGTTAAATATTTTTTTAATTACTATATTTTTAAATTAATATTAATACACAATTTAATTTTTCAAAAGAAAGCCAATACTAGTTAATACAAAATAATATGAAATATGAATACTAATACTACAAAATACTACTCTCTCTGGGCTACCACTTTGTTGCTGCAGTGAACTTGTTTCGGCTTGAGGGGGAAGGGGTGGGTGTGGGTGGGGGGCTGCCGGTCAGCCGCGAGCGGGTTGAAACAATCGAGGGTCGAGGGTCTTGTCGCGGCGTCAGTCATTGCGCCTGCTTATCATTTCCTGGAACCTGACTTTTTTACTTGCGCCGCACTCTCAAGGCATAGGCCAGCCCCCAACCCGACCTGTCTAAGATCTCACTACAGGCTATCTTGGGGGAAAAATTGCCCAAAAAAATTTCCGACTATGGCGGCTGGGGCTTCGCCCCAGACCACGCAAGTCCATACAAAACGAAAGTACATGTGTCCCGGTTTTTACTTTTAAGATTATGGTCACCCTCAATTACACCAAACTGTAAAATTATTCAAATCCAAGATGTTGGGCAATTTTAAAATTGAAAAATAGTTGTCATATTGAAATCCCTACCATGGCGTCAAGGTTTTGCCAATAACAAAATAATAGTGTAATAATATACAAAAACAAAGTAATACAGTAATGGAGGTACGTTTTTAGAATTTGACTATAATAACTATGACGCAATTTTAACATTATAGCCTCCATCTTTGATTTTAATTAAGTTATTACTGTATTATTTATTAAATTTGTATGTATTTTATAGTATTATTTTGTTATTGGCATAATTTTTTCCACCATGGTAGCGATTCCAATATATGACAACTATTGTGCAATTTTAAAATTTGCCGCCATCTTGGATTTGAATAATGTTAGTTTCGTGTAATTTTGTACGGATCGATGCTAATCATAGTATGATTTTGGTTGTTACATAATAATTACCGCCATAGAATAAATTCCAAGATATTTCAACTAATATGCAAATTTGACATTAGTGACCATATTGGATTTTTAAACTTTTAAAGGGTTAAAAACCCCAAAAATCATTTTTTATTACGTGATCTGTAGCACAAAACTACACTTAAATGACCGTTTAAAAAATTATATCTTGTAACTGTGATTTAAAACGAAATTTTCAATTTTTTGGATCCAGAAATTTACGAAAATTAGTGTTTTGGGAAATTTCTTAAATCGGCTTTAACTTGCTTCTTTTTTGGTCCACATAGATACTAGAGCATAGTACCAATCTAAAATGCCCCTTTATAACATCGTGTCTTGAAACTGTGCCCAAATATACCCTCAAACACGCAAAAATATGTATTCCAAAATCACACCCCATCTTGGTAATCAACATATTTTGACCGAACTACTTGTCCAAATTACAAAACAAAATATAGGAAATTTACAGAAAAGACTGTAAAGTACGTCAATAATGGCCAATATTTTTTTGGATCAAAATTCTCCAAGGTCACGGGGCATAAAGATCGTCCCCATGTTATTTCTTATGGGAGATTTTTGCCGATGGGACCTAGCTCGAAAAATGTCATGTTTGACAATTTTTTGGGGGGTCATGGTGGCCCCAATAATTTTTCTGTTAATTGCTAAATTCATTACTAGGTAGCCTGAATGAAATATATTTTTTGAGTTTAGCGGTTAAATACCCCTTTAATGTTTAGTATAATGTTTTATGAACTCTAAAATTATGTTAATACTATTTCTTACTTGCACATTTTTCTCTGCAATGATATACTTTCCTAGATATTGATGTTTTTTTATGAAATTCTAAAATAGGCTGCCATCTTCGATTGAAATATGATTTTAGAGTTCAATTTTATTTTTGTTGTATAACTCTTAATGGTTTTTATATTATCTTTTACTTGAACAATATACTCCGCCATGTTATAGTTTCCTAGATATTGCTATTTATCACAAATTATTAAATTGGCCGCCATCTTAGATTTTATTGTGTCGATTTGAAAACAGTGCAAAAATACTTCATTACATGCATATAATTGATTTCAGAAATAAAATCAAAGTTGGCCATTCATTGTGAAGTGTGACCCATTTTAGAACATCTGCCCCCTGACTATCATATTAACTTTGTTAATCCAAGATGGATAGATAATAAATGGTATTATTTATTTTATTTGGATATTAATTATATATTTTTTTGTTACCTAGGAGAAATCTCTAACCACGACTGAGGAACGTAAATTGTTAGAATGTGATGAAGCCATTGAAGCCATTGATGCTGCTATTGAGTACAAAAATGAACTTATTTGTGGTAGGAAAGGTCAAGGGCTGGATAATAAAAGAGTACAGAGAGAAAAGGTATGTAAAACTAAATATTTGTAATTTATGTATGTAGCTTTCTTTCTAAATCAAAGCCATTTAACTTCCTATACCGTATTTTCACGCATATAAGCCGCCCACGCAAATAAGCTGCACCCTAGTTTTCAGGGTGCCATTTTTGAAAAACTCTTTGCCAACACATATAATCCACAGCCCAAAATGTTAGAATAGATGCATAAATAGTGAAGAATAATGTGTTCTGTTAGTCAATTCAAACGGAGGCAATACAATGCGTAGTTTTATCATTTCTCAATGGTTTGCCGCGATGTATTTCCCTTCCCCCTCTCCTCTCGCAACCAAGCGCGATCAGTTGAAAGAGTGGTCTGCAGGGTTGTCTTCCAATGAAGCGTCAATCTTTTGTCACACAAAAAAGTGGTCTGTTCATTGTTTTATTATCGTGTAACACTGGCATTGTAATTTGAAGTTTAAAATGTTGTGCGTTACGCAACGTGACAATTACGCGCGGAAACTCCACCCGACCTTCCTTCCTTGACTGCCAGCGAGTTACTGACCAAGGTTACTGACTGGAGGCGAGGCGAGACAAGAGTGAGAGAGAGACCGGTCGGAAGCCTGTGATTCGCATCGCTAGGCTACGCATCAAATGCCGCGCATATATCGTCGTGTAAAATGCCTCTAGTAGCCAGTGGCATTGTATCGACCCGAGAGATACGATGATTCGCGGACAATTCTGCGGTATGGGCTAGAGTATGGCGGAGCCCACGTAGCAACCTTTCGAAGCACTCGCTGTTCAAATATATGTATATTGAAGTAAAATTGTCAATTTTTTCACGCACGGAGATAAGCCCCAGTTGGTTTTTGAGGGGATCAAATTTGGAAAAAAGGGTGACTTATATGCGTGTAAATACGGTAGTACCAGGGGTGTAGTCGGGCATGGGCGCTGCCCAGGCACACTCGTTTCACAAGCCAAGCAGCGCCTAGGCACGTCTTACTCCAAGCAAGCTGGACTCACCTAGGCTATAATATCATAAACAATATTGTTTTTCGCAATATATTCTTCCTTTTTGTTCAAAGTCCCGTTTTCAAAACAAAACGTTGAATACTACACCCTTACCCCTTATTATGTTGTCACTTGTGTCACATCAATGTCTATGTTTCTTAGTTAGTTGCTATTCAACCCTATTGCCTCATGGTCCTGTCCAACCATGATGAAAATATGTGACAAAAAGAAAACATTCACTTAGAACTAAATTACAGTGAATTTTTTTGCATAGACTGAAGCTTTGTATATAAGCGGCTACTAAGTGAAGACACCTTGCTACTCCTTGCCCGGAGAACCGACCTGCGCCAGAGTGATCGACACTCGCAATTAAATTAATAATCACTTTAGGCCGGCGAGTAGCGAAACTATTGTGTTGCCCTCCAGCTAGGTTATTCACGAGATTCTTAGAAAAAGAAACAGCCCTAGCAAAACATCTACACATGGACAAGCAATGGCAACACTGGCTCAGCACCGCCTGGTGTCCTACCCAATGGGGGTGGGCCACCAGCCTTACCGCGTGTGCTGGCGATGAGCCGCGCCGACGGAGATCAACAGCGTCAGGTCCCTGGGTCGTCACGTTCGCTCGTGCCTAGGCTATGCGGTTCAGTACCGCCTACTCGTAGACTGAGAGTCTACTTCTTATTAATAAATGATATTAGGGAGGCAAGGTTGCACATGCACCATCTCAAACAAAATCAAGGTTGAATTTAGTGGATGTATAATTGCAAAATTAACTCTTAAGTTACACAAAGAAGTTAAATTAGTACTAGTGAATTTACTGTTGGGCCCAATCAAGTTTATCAGTTACTTAGGTGGTATTGAACAGAGGTACATGATAATAATAACATAAAAACCAATCAGCATTTGCTGTTTACTCATCACTGTTCCACGTCATTGTCCATCCTATTCCGTCGTCTTCTTGCTTGACGCCAGGGGGAGGGGTGATGGTGATGATGACGTCGAATCGATGGTCCGGAGGAAGCGTAGACGCGTCGCGTGAGCGTCCCGTGTGGACGGCGACCTTGGCGTCTCGACGCCTCTCTTCGGGCGCTACGGCACACGAAGGCAGATGCCGGTTAAAGCTGGACCTCAAAGTTCTGGAAGGAGAGAGAGATGCGGCTGCACGCCTGCATAGTGGTATTTATACGACCACGTGGTTCAATTATTATCGGCACATAACACGTGCACCCTGTGTACGACACCGCAAAAGTGATCCGAAGATCGTAAAGATACACTTGACGTGAGACAATGCTCCCCGAAGCTTTATAACTTAAGAATTTACCATGTGGTTGCTTAGGTCGTCATCGGAACGACGCTTTCTTACGGGATCACCATGAAGCTAATGGATCACCAAAACGTTGCCTGTGGGGTTGACGTTGTTTAAATAAAAAGCTTAATAAAGTTGAACCTCTCTCCCTCGCCACTTCGCTTCGCTCGCTACGCTCATCCAAAAGACAAGTACTGCAAGACTTTGTATTTGTGTGTATCAGTAGACCAAAATGATACAAACAATAGTTATGAATGGTATTGTGTATTGTATTTAGAGTATAGTACTACAGTATTGTATTACTCACAATAGTAACAAAATTTGTCCCGGAGTTTACGCATTGCATATGGCGTATTTTATCAGTTAAAAAAAATTGTTGAGATTTGTTCGAATTTGTAGTCAATTACGAAATTAAATCCCCTGATGTTTGCTTTTTTATAATTAATTACAATAAAAGTATGGTCACAGATAAGGAATTACAAGAAATTGATTGTAATGAATTTCATTCCAACAACATATTTACCAACTCATTCACTCTTTGTGATGACTGATAATATTTCGGCGTTGCGTCTCATATTTTGGCAACGGTGCTAATCGAGACGTGAGGGTGATGCATGGAGATAAAACAACACTAAACACTCTCTGTGTGCATTTTTTCTTCCTCAATTTCCCCCCCCCCCCCACTCTACTGTAAATGCATATTGAGAGGGTATGAGGCAGCTGCTAAGGGTTGTCGCATGTAGTCGTAAAATAGACCATCTTAGAAACTGAAAGTTTTCTACTGCTGTATTCTCTTCCTGTTCTATTGTTCTATTTATTTTTTGATATTTTTTATTTATTTGCAAATATCTAATTATGTTGTTAAAATATTTAGCGTTTGTCATGAATTTCATTTTTTTGGACGAAATTCTACGATAAAAACTGACTGAGTTATGGATAATTTTATAATATATATTTTAATAATCAAAAAGTAATCTTTATATATTTCAGTCAGTTTTGATCGTAAACTCTAGGAAAAAAAACGCATTTCATAACTCAAGCTACACATTTGAACCACGTTATATTTGCAATTATTTAAAAAAAAATCACTGAATAAATTATTTTCATCACAATAGATTTGAAATTGGTGAAGGCGCTCCTCTTTATTTAGCAGGGTCCAGTGTGTTTTTGTTATCTATGGGTGGAATCTTTGGAGGAAGTTCTCAGGAAGCTGAGGTTTTTCTACCTGCTGTCTTCTCTTCCAGTTCTATTGTTCTATTTATACATTTATGCATTGATTGTTTTTGTTTAATTGCAAAAATCTAATAACTTTGTTAAACTAATAAGCGTGTATCTTGAATTTCATTTTTTTGGACGAAATTCTACGATAAAAACTGACTGAGTTACGGATAATGATTCTATAATATACTTTAATAATAAAAAAGTAATCTTTATATATTTCAGTCAGTTTTGATCGTAGACACTATAGACGAGTCATTATATGAAAAAATACCACGTAACCCCAAAAAAATTGATACAAAAGGTTTGTCAATTGATTTTGATACATTTAGGTATGCTTTATAATATAGTCAAAATCTAGGAAAATTCTAACCTACAGAAAGGGGTCATTTTCAAGATGGCGTCCAAGGTAGCTTCTTGGAGCTGCTTTTGGCTATATCTTAATTACTATTCAACCTAGAAAGATGGTTTTGGTGTTAAACCCCATGTTTTTGGGGTCATAGAATCCAAGAAAATCGCGATCGTGCCCCGTCAAGGGCCGGGGTCAAGGGGGGGGGGGGGAGTTGCAAGGTCACTAATAATGGCAGACCGAACGGGCTCTTGGCTCATGCATCTACTGGCTGTTTCTGACTGCATTCCAATATTTGGTGCTGCTGGGCATTACAACTACTTGAAATCTGCATACTATTATGTCCAAGAGATGGGGCAGCTTCACATTACAAATGCAGATTTATTCAGAAAATTCAAAGACGGTTTTCATGTTATCCGCCGCAGCAATCAGTTTTAGGCTGGCCTCAGCACAGATCTTGTTATCGAGCAGACATTAATGAGGTCCTTGAAGACCCCTGGGGGTCTAACACATGGAAGTGGAATCTCTGTAGAGCAAATAGCTCTTTGGACTATGTCTAAGGTGACCAGACGTACCGGTTTGACCGGTACAGTACCGTTTTCAAAACACTTGTACCGGTGTCCCGAGAGACTCGTTAAAATGACGTATTTGTACCGGTTTGCAATTTTGGAAGGGAAATGTCCTGGTATTCTGTCAACTGTACTGTGTGGAAGGATAATGTTTTACTTAAAAATACACTCCTCTGATAAATACTAACAGTTATAACATTGATATAGTACTTCCAATCCCAAGAGATAATTCATTTTCTCTAGGGGTGTGCTAGTATTATTCAATGATTTTGGTGGAGGTGCCGGGTCGCCCACGTGCGTGAAAACGTAAATATCGTTATCTATTCTTAGAGTTACCATACCAACCCTGAATATCCATAATACTAACCTCAGTCATTTGATACAAATTTGTGTTCTTTTTCGATGTTCTGAACTTTTTTTGGCACAAATAATAAAAATATGTCACTATAATGTTTGTATCAACATTTTCTATAATACCACTTACTACAAATTATATGTCTTAGCCTAGCTCTAATAACATTTGCGCTTAATCATTAAAATGATCTAGAGAGAGATTACATTTTAAATCAATTAGATGTTACTCTTTCACTTTTGGAGCCAACATATAGACATATCAATAAATAAAATTAATATTGATCATAATGTTAAAAAATAAATATAGCCAAAGAGTAATAGTGAAATTTAAAAAAGACGAAGTACTCGGACTCGGCTCAAATTAAAAAATCAAGACTTGCACAAACCTAATTTGCTCAGTCATTATTTGCATTGATTTTGTTTATAGATAAATAAAAAATAAAATGTTATAATCATGCAACTGAACTACGTTTTTGATTAATTACATACCTACACTAATTATTTCGTTGAACAGACAAAATGTATTAAAAGTTAAATCATGATATTATACGAATTCAATGCATTTTCAATTTTATTTCTTATTATTGATTAGAACTTCATTAGTATGATGCCCTCATCAATACATTACATGCATTATTTTCTGCAGAGAGCTTATATTTTATTTTGTACTATCATTTTTAAACCACTAGATTTAGATTTTTTGACTACAAAAATGAAGACATTAAAACCATTTTTAATTCATATTTTTATGTCAGAAAACTGTTTTCTGGACATTTGACCAAATTTATCTCGAAACAAAATATGCCTCCAGCGTCTGGGGCTCTGCCCCAGTCCCCGAAGTGGTCCATGGAGTACAAAGTACATTTCTTACACTTAAGTTGTCCCGGTTTGTAACTTTCAAAATATGGTCACCTTAACTATGTCTAACCCCATATCAGCTGAGTATAACACTGCAATGCAGGACTTTACAAAACTTTCATACACAACATCTGAACAGCACAAGGATGTTACGGAGGGAAGGATGCAAAGGGATCTTTCTGATTTGGAGAAGATCAAATCAAAACTTGTTGGATGTTCACCCTTCTCACCAGACCATATCCTTCATTAAGGAATATTGTCAATGGTGTTGTTGCTCAGGAAGGTGTGAATGTGCATGAATATGAATCTGCAAAATCATGCATAAAATCATTGGCCAGCCTTCGTTCATGTTATCCTTCAGTAGGAAGGATAAAACCTGCACCCTTGGAGACATATCAGCGATCAAGGTTGCTCCTGATAGAACCATTGATTCTGCACTCATGTTTCAAAGATTTATGGTAGTCTCCAAAACCGGCGAGTTATCATTGAAGGAGGTTATGAGTTACGAACTCAGTCCTTTCCCTCCTGCCCTATTTGAAGCCAGACACATTTTCCGGAAGGCAGATAAGCCTCAACTAGCTCACGCCATCAGTGAGCATACCAAAGATGCCATCCTAGATTATGTACCAGAAACAGAGTACTACGTCCTTGATGGAGGTTCATTACTTCACCGAATACCATGGAAGCATGGAGACAGCTATGGTGGAATAACACAGTCTTATGTTGCCTTCGCAACCCGGCATTATGGTTCAGCAACAACCATTGTATTTGATGGCTACGAGGAAGGTTCATCCATTAAGGAAAACACACATCAGAGAAGAGGACACAATATTCATCCTGTTGTCAGATTTACTGCTGAGACAGAATTCCCAGGCAAGAAAGAGCAGTTCCTTTCAAAAGGTGTCAATAAACAGAGACTGATCCACATGGTAAGTGACGAAATGAGAAAAAAATTTCACTGTGGTGAACACAACAGGTGATACTGATGTAGACATAGTGAAGGCTGCAGTGGAGGCATTCTCTTCTATACAAAACTACGCTGATTGGAGAAGACACTGATCTCCTTGTCTTACTACTTTACTATGTGCAGCGGGATAATACAGGTCTTTATTTCAGATCAGACAAGGCCAAAGCTGATGGTAGTTGTAAAGTGTACGACATCAACCATCTAAAAGAACTTTTTGGGCAAGGCATGTGTACTCAGTTGATGTTTATTCACGCCATGACGGGTTGTGACACAACTTCTCGGATCTTTGGTGTAGGCAAAGGGACTGCCTTCCAGAGGTTTGTAAAAGGAGATCCTGTCCTCCAATCATGTTCGAACGCATTCACCGTCCCAAACCAAACCACAGAGGTGATTGATGAATTAGGATGTCAAGTAATGGCTATTCTATTTGGTGGAAAGTACACAAATCCCCTTGCAACATTACAATATAACATTGTGAGATTAACAAGCCTCCCTAGCTATTTTCAATTCAATATCTACCATATTTCCATATGAATATGCAAATTTATGCAATTAATTTATTAACTCCATTAATATGCAACATATCAAGTGTATTTTCATCAATAAGATGTTGCTATATAATTAACTACCAAAACCAATTATCAGGTGTATGAATTTGAATCTGTAATTAACAAAAAAATAAATAATTAGTAATAAAACTAATTAAGCTATTTATGGATTAAGTTGTCAATTTTAAAGTAATCCATTATATGAACTGGTCATATTAAAGATGTTTGCCGCTTATTTCAAACGAATCGGTTAAGTATTAAGAGAGTAATTAGAGTTTGAAGTTCACTACGTGGGTATTTTTTCATAGAAGGTAGTCTAGCATTGACATTACATGCATCAATGCATTCACTATTTTGTAACGACGAACGTTCGAAATCCTTCTCTGGACTTCGACCGTGAACCAGAAGAGAAGACGCAGTTCAGTTCTTGGAAGTGTATATAGGCAGTACAAACTTAGGGCAAGCCGGACTCATCTTGTAGATGAAGGGTGTAGTGAGGGGGTGTCTGTGAAGGCAAATTTTAGGTGGATGCTCTTTACACTTTTAAGGGAGGAGCTATCGTGTCACGTGACATTTGAGGAATATAAAACTTCTCTGGACAGGTGGCTCAGGAGGAGAAGTGCGAGGGCTGTCGTAGAGGTGTGCGTGTGTGTATCGGCGCGGGCCGCTAGGCGGTGGTTTAACAGTTGGTTACGGTCGGAGGTACGGCCCCTGTGCTTGTGTCATTATGTAGTTCGTTAATGGGCCTCACTAGAAGATCTGTGTGATTGTATCCACAGTGTCTTAAAAATTACAATCAATAGAGCGAGTTTACGGTTAATTCTTTGGATACTAAAAGTCAAGTGTTATGTAAAATATTGTGCTTATATTTTACATTGTGTGTTCGGTTTTGATCGTTGTTTTGTGCGCATCTTCAGGAACATTCTGTGACAGGATCAACGCACCTCATTTGCATAATTCGTCATTGTTTATTTGTGCGTGCTTCTTCAAGAACATTCTGTGACATGTTCAACGTCATCTCATTTGCATAATTCATCGTTGTTTTGTGCGCATCTTCAGGAACATTCTGTGACATGATCAAGGTCACCTCATTTGCATAATTCGTGATTATTAATTTGTGCGCATCATCAGGAACAGTTATGACATCTTTAACATCACGATAAATTTATATTTCCATTGTGGCTGATTATACTCGTATCTTGTTGGAAATCATTACCCGGATTGTGCAGTATTTACTCAAGTGAATGGATTACATCAAATTACGGTGCGGATTCCTCAGTAACCAATAGACTGTCCATGAGTGTCTGCCTCTGCGCATCAGCTGATTTGTGTTGAACTGGTCGCCGTCAGGTGTCGCGCGGGAGGATACTACGTTCCGGCCGAGAGTCTCGCGATGTGTTTTCACCCGGAGTAAAAATAGATGAGTATCAAACATCTTTAATAATCAATGGTTAATTAAAATTCATTATTTGATTCAAAACAATTTCAAAATTAATTATAATATTTTGGATGGGTAAACAGATGTATGGATAGGTAGGTGGATTATCCAATGGGAATTTAGTATTTATAATAGAACGGATCCTTAGGCAGGTAGGCTGCTATTTCATTGTTTTGTATATTTTATCTTATAATATACTTGAATCTGAATGGAAATCATTCTCATTGTTATAATTTGGTAGAATTGATCCATTTTGAAATCATTCTTTTATAATAAGTTTGTTTTTCAGGAATTTATTTTATTTTATCTAATTAATTAATTAATTATTAATCATAATTAATTAATTAATATAATTTTATTAATTGAGGATTTTTGTGTTCTTCGGCAATTTTGAGCTAGACCTTGTATTTCTTTGTTTTATGTAAGTCCTCCTGTGTCCGGGCAATTTATTCACAGGTGGTTTAACTTACAATTTGGCGCCTTGAACGTGGAGTTTGTAATTAACATCGACCGGGATAATTAATAAAATAATTAATTTTCTTTAATTTACTCTAAATTAATACTAAATATATAAAGAAAAAAAAAAAAAAAATTGGACAAAATGGATCAAACAAAACAGGATGGCATGTTTAACAGCACAGTTAATGAGATGAATTTGGGAGGAGAAAATGCATTCCCTGATATGTCTAGTATTGTGTATATTGAAAAAGAAAGCATGCCAGAGATGGAGACTATTTCATCTACAGGAAATTCTACTGTGACAGGGTTAGGCACACTAACAGAGACAGATGAGGGGATAGTCAGTGGAAGTTCATTAGGAAACAGTAAAACAGAACAGATAACAGAATCAGGTGGGGGGATAAAAACTGACAGCTTAGTAGGAGCAGACATATCAGATAAACCAAAGGAGTCTAAAAAAGATAATGAATCTGAAGTAATGAACATGTTTAAATTGTTAATGGGGAAAACAGGAAAATAGGGAGACTCGACAAACAATCACGGGATACACAAAAATTGGGTGAAAAAATTGAGAAGCAATTACAGGAAATGGGAGATAAAATTGACAAACAGACAATAAAATTTGAAGAAAAGTTAGATAAACATATGGGGGAATTAAAACTGGAATTAAGAATGTGGTCACCGGAAATAGCAGAACGTAGACATGAGTTAAGAGAAGAAAGTAAACAGGTGATAGATGATGAGGTAAAAGGAGTTAATGACGAAATTGCTAATGATGAAATCATAATTAATGAATTTCATGATAAGGATGTTGGATAAAGTTGGATGTTGATGATGTTGATAAGGATGATGGTTTGAAAATCGTAGAGATGGAAATTGATAAAGTGGATAAAATTGAGAGTTTGATTGATAAGAGTGGTGATAGTGAAAAGGTTAATGAGAATGGATTGATTAATGAGGCGTTAATAAAAGTGAAAAACAATAAGTTGTTTGGTATCGGTAGGATAAAGGAAAGCCTTTGGATTGATTGGAATGATGTTGATAGGGGCGTATTGAGTGAAAAAAAGATAATTGGATGTAAAATGGTAATGATTGAAATGGAAATAGAAAGAGGGAGAAGAGACATGGAGTGGATGAAAATTGAAACATGGATGATAGATTTGTCTGAAGAGAGTTACAGGACAGTGGGGGGTAGTAAACGACAGGAAGGCCTAGAGAAAAGAATCATGGCTAAGTTTAAAACGAGGCTATTGGGACAAAAACATGTAGTGTCTAGACGCCGGATGAAAGCGACAGTGACCGGACGTCTAGATCGCGTCAAAGTAAAAATGAAGGCATTGGAAATAGTGGGGGGTACTAAGCTAAAGGAGCTAGTATCTAAGAAAGTCAAGATGAAAGTGGTAGAATAATAGACAAGTCAAACAAAGCATTGTAAAATGATTTGAAGGTGGGCTAATTAGTATGTAAATATTCATGTAATTTTTATTTGTATTTTGATTGATGGACAGTGTAACAAGATTAATTAGACTAGGGCAGATATCAAATATGTTTGTTAATAAGTTTATAGGAATTTGGCGGGGCATTGTTTGAAAATTATGTCAGCATTTAAGTTGGAATAAGATATTCAGCATTACTGAATTAGAGGGACATAGCTTGTGAGTATGAAAAGTGATATGATGAGATACTGATTGACTATGTTGATCAGATAAATGATGAACTATTGTATTGAGATGATAAGAGGAATTGCCTCTACAAATGGAAATGAGATGATGAGCTATTGCGTCGAAATGATAAAGGCTACGCCGATAAATGAATTGATATGAATTGCGTCGATAATTGAGATATTGGATTTTGAGATGAAACTGCGTCGATAATTGGATATTGAATTGAGATGAATTGTGAGATTGAGATTTGAATTGAGTTGATTTGTGTTGACTATTGAGATACTCACTGAATTGATTAAATGTTGTCTTTCTTAAGTAAGTAGCGTTTAGATTATTTTAATGAGAGTGTTGTGGGTTTTCAATTCACTGTTCCAATTGCTAGGATGTAATTAACAGGGTGTTTGGAGATCTGTTGTAGGCTGATTTAAATGTTTAAAAACACGTCGAGATGCTATCAAAATACAATAATTTTTTTTAATTAATGGTAAAGTAATTATTATCAGAATAAATAATGAGTTAATTGATTAATGAACATTTTATAGATGAGTCTTTGTTAGTTTAGTGAAGCCCACTTATCAATCATTTAGATTATAGAAAGTTTTTCTATCACAATAATAATGATCATTGACAATGATTCAAGAAGTGAAGCAACTTCATATTTTAATAATGAGTGGTATTTAATTAGAAGTATAATTAATACCAGATAATATATTTTCGTTTGAGAATCATTTTTGCTTGACTATTAATGTAGAATTAGCAAGTGTTGGTAAAAATTTGTGTTGATTTTCATACAATGCAAGCTTGTTTTGGTGAGTATAATACAACTTCATACCACGTCAAATTTTATACTCAACAATGTGGTCTGCTATTCTTTGAGAGAACGAGTTATTTCTAAAGGAGGGTAGTTCCGGGCACAACGCACTGGCGGAGAATTGCCTCCAGCCATTAGCCAAGGTCGTCAGGTTTAGCTAGGGTGTGTTGACAAAAACAGCTGTGGACATTGACCTACTCTCAAGGTATAGATGATTCACAACGACTTGCCAACGAATAGAGGTATAGTCAGTCCCAAGTTACTTGCACCAATCAACTTATATAACTTTGTAATTGTATTTCAATATTGATTCTTTTAACTAACTACACCAAGGCAATTGATTGATATTATTATTCATTAATAATTTCTTTACTATTCTATAATGAATAATTTTGATTTTAATTATAATATTAATTTTCAACTATTAATTGTTCTTGAATTACATTGTGGATGTACTGCAAATGGGAGTAGTAATGTAGGCAGGCGAGATGTAATTCAATTAGGTGGAGGATTTTTCCATTGTAAAATGATATAATGATGATACAAAATAATATTAAGGCTATTCCACCGCGTTTTTCTATTTTCCAAAATATGCTACTAAGTTTAAATATAGTGAATGGCTTTGAAACATGGCTATTTTAGAAAATCAAAAATATTTTTTCCAAATTTTTCTGATCCAGTACACGGCCAATATAGCCACCTCAAAATAATTTCAAACTTCAATTCGCCAGGGCACACCATTCAACGTACGGTGTTGTGCTTTTGTGACATTAATTTTTAACTGTTTTTCTATGGACTGACTGAGAGAAAACAGATTTATTTTAACAATTGTCTTTACAGCGAATTTTTCGTTTGGCGGTATTTTTTACCGATTTGTACCGCCAAACGAAAAAATTCGCAGGAAAGACAATTGTTAAAATAAATCTGTTTTCTCTCAGTCAGTCCAAAGAAAAACAGTTGAAAATTAATGTCACAAAAGCACAACACCCTACGTTGAATGGTGTGCCCTGGCGAATTGAAGTTTGAAATTATTTTGAGGTGGCTATATTGGCCGTGTACCGGATCAGAAAAATTTGGAAAAAATATTTTTGATTTTCTAAAATAGCCGTGTTTCAAAGCCATTCACTATATTTTGACTTAGTAGCATATTTTGGAAAATAGAAAAACGCGGTGGAATAGCCTTAAGTGATAAAGAATTTTCATTTCGATAATTATATTTTTTTGTCATCATAAGTATGAATTAATTAAATAGGTTCCAATTTAATTGATTCATACGGGAGGTAATTGTGAGATTAACAAGCCTCCCTAGCTATTTTCAATTCAATATCTACCATATTTCCATATGAATATGCAAATTTATGCAATTAATTTATTAACTCCATTAATATGCAACATATCAAGTGTATTTTCATCAATAAGATGTTGCTATATAATTAACTATCGAAACCAATTATCAGGTGTATGAATTTGAATCTGTAATTAACATAAAAATGAATAATTAGTAATAAAACTAATTAAGCTATTTATGGATTAAGTTGTCAATTTTAAAGTAGTCCATTATATGAACTGGTCATATTAAAGATGTTTGCCGCTTATTTGAAACGAATCGGTTAAGTATTAAGAGAGTAATTAGAGTTTGAAGTTCACTACGTGGATATTTCTTCATAGAAGGTAGTCTAGCATTGACATTACATGCATCAATGCATTCACTATTTTGTAACGACGAACGTTCGAAATCCTTCTCTGGACTTCGACCGTGAACCAGAAGAGAAGACGCAGTTCAGTTCTTGGAAGTGTATATAGGCAGTACAAACTTAGGGCAAGCCGGACTCATCTTGTAGATGAAGGGTGTAGTGAGGGGGTGTCTGTGAAGGCAAATTTTAGGTGGATGCTCTTTACACTTTTCAGGGAGGAGCTATCGTATCACGTGACATTTGAGTAATATAAAACTTCTCTGGACAGGTGGCTAGGCAGTAGTAGGAGAAGTGTGAGGGCTGTCGTAGAGGTGTGCGTGTGTGTATCGGCGCGGGCCGCTTAGGCGGTGGTTTAACAGTTGGTTACGGTCGGAGGTACGGCCCCTGTGCTCGTGTCATTATGTAGTTCGTTAATGGGCCTCACTAGAAGATCTGTGTGATTGTATCCACAGTGTCTTAAAAATTACAATCAATAGAGCGAGTTTACGGTTAATTCTTTGGATACTAAAAGTCAAGTGTTATGTAAAATATTGTGCTTATATTTTACATTGTGTGTTCGGTTTTGATCGTTGTTTTGTGCGCATCTTCAGGAACATTCTGTGACATGTTCAACGTCACCTCATTTGCATAATTCGTCGTTGTTTATTTGTGCGCATTTTCAGGAATATTCTGTGACATGTTTAACGTCATCTCATTTGCATAATTCGTCATTGTTTAATTGTGTGCGCATCTTCAGGAACATTCTGTGACTAGTGATGTAAATTTTCATGAAAAGTCAAATTTGTGAAAACTTTGCTGAAAACTTTTCAAGCTGTGAAAAGTTCATGTTTTAGTCGCTTATCACCGTCGTTTCAACTTAAAATTTTTGACAGCATGATTGGTAGGCCATAATGGCCTACCATAAGTTATAGATTATAATTTTGTTAGGCCTTTTACCTCCAAATCACGAGAAAATACCATCATAGCATAGTTGTTAGGACGAGGAGAATTAATTGCAGGACATTTCATCGATGTAGTATTACAAAATTTCTATGTTGATTGTTGATAATTGCTATGAACTTTGAATTATGAAATAGAGTACCTAGGCCCTAAACAAAAGTAGCCAATGCCTACTTTTAAAAAAATGCATAGGCCTACAATGTCTAATGTAATGTTATGTAGCCCAACAGTATACAAATCCATTTACTAATTAGTAATTATTAATTAATCAGTACATAGTTTTATTTCATAAAACATTTCAAAACTTGAAATTTAGTGTCTTATAAGTGGCAATATTTCCAGTATTGTTATTACTTGGTCTTTAAAGCAATTCTGAATCGTATTCCAAGACCTGTAGATCTGTAGCAACTAGGTACAATATTACCAACTTTTCAACAACTTTTCAAAAATTTGAAACTTTTCACAAGCTTGGTGAAAAGTTTGCATGAAAGTGAAAACTTTTCAAACTTTTCATTGCAAACTTTTCGCCTTTACATCACTATCTGTGACATATTCAAAGTCACCTCATTTGCATAATTCGTCGTTGTTTATTTGTGTGCGCATCTTCAGGAACATTCTGTGACATGATCAAGTCACCTCATTTGCATAATTCGTGATTATTAATTTGTGCGCATCATCAGGAACAGTTATGACATCTTTAACATCACGATAAATTTATATTTCCATTGTGGCTGATTATACTCGTATCTTGTTGGAAATCATTACCCGGATTGTGCAGTATTTACTCAAGTGAATGGATTACATCAAATTACGGTGCGGATTCCTCAGTAACCAATAGACTGTCCATGAGTGTCTGCCTCTGCGCATCAGCTGATTTGTGTTGAACTGGTCGCCGTCAGGTGTCGCGCGGGAGGATACTACGTTCCGGCCGAGAGTCTCGCGATGTGTTTTCACCCGGAGTAAAAGTAGATGAGTATCAAACATCTTTAATAATCAATGGTTAATTAAAATTCATTATTTGATTCAAAACAATTTCAAAATTAATTATAATATTTTGGATGGGTAAACAGATGTATGGATAGGTAGGTGGATTATCCAATGGGAATTTAGTATTTATAATAGAACGGATCCTTAGGCAGATAGGCTGCTATTTCATTGTTTTGTATATTTTATCTTATAATATACTTGAATCTGAATGGAAATCATTCTCATTGTTATAATTTGGTAGAATTGATCCATTTTGAAATCCTTCTTTTATAATAAGTTTGTTTTTCAGGAATTTATTTTATTTTATCAAATTAATTAATTAATTATTAATCATAAATAATTTATTAATATAATTTTATTAATTGAGGATTTTTGTGTTCTTTGGCAATTTTGAGCTAGACCTTGTATTTCATTGTGTTATGTAAGTCCTCCTGTGTCCGGGCAATTTATTCACAGGTGGTTTAACTTACAACATATTCAGCAAGAAGGTTGTCTCTGCTTCGTCGTTTGTAACACCAGAACGTCTGCCCCCAACTGAATCTGCTACTACACTTCACTGTCACAGAGCATATTATCAAATAATGATCTGGATGGGAAAAGATGACGGTATGGATGCCATGAACTGGGGGTGAAACCTGAAGGATAATCAGTTCGTCCCAGTTTTGTCAAGAATGAACGCCGCTTCAGACAGTCTCTTGAAAGTAATACATTGCAACTGCTCCAATGCCTGCAAGACACTACGCTGTTCTTGTAGAAAATATGGACTACCATGTACTAGTGCCTGTGGAACGTGCCAGCAGGACAAATGTGACAACCCCCACAACAAGTTTATTCCTGAAGAGTCAGAGGAGGAGGATTAGTAATGATAAACTATATTATATTTGAAATCAGACCATCAAAAGACTGATTCCGTTTATTGGGTTATTCTATCATTTTCCATATATATATTATTTGTCAATAAATAATAAATAATAATAATAATAATAATAATAAATAATAATAATAATAATAAAAATAAATACAGTATATGACCTCAAAAACACCTTTATAAGCTGAATATTAACTGAGATATAGGCATTTTAAGCTCCTGGTGGCCATCTTGGGCGCCATCTTGAAAATTACCCCTTTCCCAAGGTCAGAATCGACTAGATTTTTAGTATGTTGTAAAGGATGTCAAATAGTGTCATAATCAATCAAAAAACGTTTTGTATCAATTTTTTGGGGTTCAACCGCATATTGACCCATCTACTAGGGAAAAAAATGCATTTCAAAACTCAAGCTACTCATTTGAACCAGGTTATTAAATACTGGCAATTATAAAAAAAATATTTCGCTGAATAAATTATTTTCATCACAATAGATTTGAAATGGGTGAAGACGCTCCCGAAGCAGATCAGGTACATTGAGGCTATTGTGTTCATAATAGGCTGAGAGTGACAGACTTGGAGTTCCACAAAATTGGTTGTAAACCCTCGGCTAACGGTCCAGCTAGCTGAATAGCTCACTGCTTGTCAATAAATATTTGAAATAACAAAAGACTACTGCACGGAAACTAGAAACCTACTCATGATTGGCCCAAACTTGGTGACGTAGGAGCAAAAGTACTGTCCTACTTTCACACCCCCTGTCAATCAAAATCCCAGCGACGAAACGTATTCTCTGGGATCTTCATTCTTAAGCCTTCTTGACACTAGGTCCGGGTCTACCCCCAAGCTCTCTCTCCCTTGAGTTCTGGGGTGTGGGGGAGGGGTCTACTCCCCAGTCTGCCCTGTTTGGAGACTCACTGACGCAACTACTGAAACTAGACAACTAAAAACTATTCCGCGATCTAGTGAGCGCTTAGGCTTTCTTGACATAGATCCGGTTTCCTACCCTTGAGCTCTCTTGGCTAACAGTCGGGTGGTTGTCTCTCTTCATGCTGGCGATTTTTGCGCTGAGACTTCTTCATACATTTCTTTGACGCGACCTCGTGTCTAGGATCGGGCGCCTTCAGTTTCACTTTCGCCTGACACTCGTCTACGCAGCTCTCGTCGTTCCCCGACGTACGCCCATCGATCAGTACGTTCGCCCCGGGCGTTGCTCCATGGCGCTCTGTCGCCCTGGTCCCTCCTAACAACTCGCTCATCTAGCTTGCCGCGTACGTAGGCGCTAGAGGTAGTGGTCAGCAGGTACACTCTCCCTGACTGCTCTTCGCGCTCTCTCGCGGTACGCTCTCTCGCGCTCTCCGCGGCCTGGCTGCGCATCGTTGCCAGCTGCTCCGCCGACATCACGGCGTTGCCACTTAGGCTTGCTACGGCGTCGTGCGTTTCAGTGGTAGCGTCTCGTACGCTCATTTCCACTTTGCATACGATAGTGGCGTTGATCGCCTCTAGCTCGGTGCTGACGGTTTTGCCTAGCTTCTTGACCGATTGTGCCACTTGGCTAATCTTCTTGTCGAGAACGGCTGTCCAGGTTATCAGATTCTCTTGCGCTCTCTCTGCTACAGCTTCGATTTTTTCATCGGTCTGAGCCTGTCTCGCTTCCTGCTCGTGCAAGTAAACTGCCCACCGCCTGTCTCTCTCTGTCCACCAAGCCTCTCTCGCCGCCTCTGCCTTTGCATGCCTTCGCTCCATGTCTTCGCGGCCCTGGTCAACCCTAGCCTCCAACAAGGCGAAGAACTCTGTCAGGTCGCTACGTCTATTAGCCGCCTGTTCTATCCAGACCTTATCCAGGTGCTCGCCTAGTTCCTGCTGCGTTACATAACCCACTCGTTCCGTTGGGGTCGCCTGATTCGTATCAGTTTCACCACTGCTAGACTCGATTGTCGTGGTTAGCTCTCCTCTCTACGACTTCTTAGGCCTAGGATTTAGGCCTTTATTGGTGGGTTCGGATAATCCGTTATTAAGCCATTGTCAAGTCAACATGTTTATTCAAAGACGGCGAGCTACAGACAGTGCCACGCCCAAGGTACATTCAGAAAACGGTTACAACCACCGCCTGCTGGATACCTCATACAAAGTACATCCACGGCCTGGTGGACCACATATTCAAAATACATAACATTTATCAATTTTATTGGTGATATTTCGACTTTCGAAATATCACCTGTAGGAATCCTATTTAAATGTTTTTTGCGCTAACCAGATATTGTAGAAACTAGCTTAAACTAGGACCTAGTACATATAATAACAGTTTTTCTTTGGTTACATGAGCTATTTCTCTCTCTTGCAAAAAAATGTTTACAGTTGTAAACTCTGTCATTGCAATTCTTAACAATAAATGTGAGTGTGCGTCTAAATAGCTTTTGTAGCTGATTGTCCTTCACAAAAGTGTAGTATCCTAGTGTCCGTATTCGGAACTAGATCCATGTTGATTCATACTTGTACGCGCTTAAGACTTGCGCAACGCGTTTAAAGTGAAATCCAGGGGCAGCACTGTCGGTGGGCGTAACTTGCATCATGGCCGGCCGGAGTAGCATTAGAAGTAGTCCTTCCCTAAGCAGCAGTGTATAAACTGACGATTTGAATGTATTGTAGTCGTTTATTGCCATTGATAAATAAATACAAGTAAATATTTAATTAGGCGTTGACATTTGAGCCTGGATAGGCTAATAATTATTATATTACATAATATTTACATAAGACTAATACTATTTACTATATTTTAACATACCAACAGTGTATTTCAGATACATTTAACATAGACGTTCAACTACGTACTATATTGAAAGTTGATATAGATGTTACTAAAATAGCCATTTAATCCATATTCATATTCAGGGACTAAGAAAATAGATATTTAATTAGACGTTGATATTTGAGCCTGGATAGGCCTAGGCTAATCATAATATTACCCTTACAAAAATTTTAGTCGCGAAAGCATCGCGAAAACATATCTCAGAGATGTGTTTTCGCGATGTTTTAGAAAGTATCCGACACACAACCAAAACATCATTTTGTCTTACAAATACGCCTTACCAAAACATAGTTGAAGATGTTCCCGCGACCTTTTGGCGAAGGTTTCGCGCAGAAGGATTTTTACCTGCTTTGACCCTTTTGCAGTCAAAGCATCACCAAAACATAGTTAAAGATGATCCCGCGACCTTTTGGCAAAGGTTTCCAAAAGGTTGTTAAAACATCGCGAAAACATCGCCAAAGCATCGCGAAAACATCGTCAACAGTATTAGGGACCTAGGGCCTATGGAGAAATTAAAATTACATAACTTAAGACATTGTTCTTTATTTTAGGTTATTTACATTAAATGTTAATTACATTTTTGTCACAGACATTTGAAAATGGAAAATTTCAAAAATGGGCGTGTGTGGCAATAAATACATCTGGGGTGGCCCTGCACAATGCACATTTACCTATATGCATCACTAACGTCATCATATTTATCCATATCATCATCTTATTGAGAACACCACCTACTATCTCGTGCTCATACGTGTATCTAGGGCGCATTCCGATATTCGCTCCAGTCGCTACGGCTGTAGCGTCTCTGTAGCGCAGTGGAGCGTATGATTATGCTCCAACATTCGGAACGGGTGTAGCGTTTAAAACATGGCTGACCGTGAAATTATCAGATTGCTTAATTAGAAGAATGCTTAATTAATGGTTATTTCATTGATTCTTTCATCAACAATTATTTCCAAACCTTAAACTTGGAGAACTAATGGACTACGCAGACATCCTTACAGTTTACGTGCTATTTTCAGCAGTCCTTTCGTAAATCTTCAGTTGCCGCCATCTTGATTTACCCCCACTCCACGGAACGCTCCTAGTGCCGGGCCAAAAACCTCCAGCGTTTGTAGCGCGCTGAGAACGCTCCAGTAGCGAATTTCGGAACACAAGGCGGGGCGTTTGGAGCTAGTTTCGGAATGGGTGGTGCGCGGCTACTGCGCTACGTAGCGAGTATCGGAATGCGCCCCTAATGATACACATCAGTCAGCTGGCAACTCCCCCCCCCCTGCCCCCAAATGCAACAATTTTAGGCTGTAGGCCTAGGCCTGTATTTACTATTTTGTTTCTGTGGCATGTAGGGCCTAACTATTGACAGAAATCAATGAGAGAGGCTTAGGTCGGTGGCAAAATACGTAATACCACAAAGAAAAATGCCCAGCAGAACAAAGGTAAAAGTAGGCCTATTAAAGAAATTTACTTTGATAAAGAATTTGATAGCATGGATAGAGTATGTCACAAACATACTCTGCCAGAATTAAATGCCAGATTGCTACAAGATATACCCTACCAAATAATAATAGTAGGCCTACTATTAATAATTTTAATAATTAGTAATATAATTTACTTAATAAACTTTCATAGCCTAGGTACCGGTACTGAAGAATTCAAATAGGTCTACACAAAGTTCACAACGTTAATTGCAATCACAATCAAACGCAAAATACACCCTGTCAATGTCATATAGGCCTACCGTAGGCCTACCCATAAGTTTGCTCGATTGCTAGCAGGACGCGTAATGATGGAATGGGATACTACCGTACCGTATATTTATATTATGATATTGCAAGTTGCAACACAAACCAGAATCACTAGATACAATAGCGGTACAGGTCTTGACAATTGTTTATGTTGCACTGCAGGCCTACGCATGCCAGGGGTGTGTGAACGTTCCATTTTTCGAACTCGAACCGAACTTGTACGTAGGTACGTTTGAACAGAGTTTGAGTTCGCAAATTGCAAGTATAGGCCCTCCTTTATGAACATACCTTTGACCAAGCCTAGAACGGTAGGCCTACTTATGTTCAATTCTGTTATTTTTAATTGAGGTAGAAGATAAGTGATGTTGGTTTAAATCAGCACTTTGAAAAGTTAGTGCCTAACTATTAGGCAATAGATTTGAGTGTGTTTATAACTCAGTGGTGTGATAACATTTGACTTGACTTACTTACAAAGTAGTACCTAGAGAGACAAAATGTGCATTTAACCGTAACCAACTCGTACCGACCGAAGACAAAGGTTTGTCCACACTAGGCCTAGGTTGCAAACTAAAGAAAGTCGGATGCCGGAGTTAGAATTCACATAGGCTAGCCGCTAGGCCATGTACCACTTACTCAGATCTTGCATTGACAAATGGCTGATCGGAGTGATCGTGCTAGAGTGAATAAGGCATTACCGGTATGAGTTATTGATGATCCCGGAAGTCATGAATGATGGGCTACCTGGTCTAATTTATACCGGTATTACCTACAGTAGGGTTAGGATGTTACAACCGGCTCCAGTTTCGTTTAAAAACCACGTGTAAACCAACACAACACAGATAGGCCTATATATCTCACAACTCTATGTCAACACCAGACCACTCACAACATCCAACTCGCACTATTGTTCCTTTCTTAAAAGCATTTAAAATATGCATGAGTGAAAGTTTGGCATGAAGCCTTACAAGTAGCCTAGTAGGCCTAGCCTAGACAAAGTTTAAATTTATCTCTTGAGTTTAAAGGGCCCGTATGCCATTGGGACGTTGTCACATTATTATTTAGTCTCTAGCACTGGTTCACGGATCTGTAATGCAGTCTTGGGGAGGAACGCGTTCCTAGTAACGCGTTCCCGGGAACGCGTTCCTTTTTCAGGAACTTTTGTGGGAACGAGTTCCTTTTCTTTGATCAGGAACTAGTAACGTCAAAGTTACTATTTCGTGGGAACTTGGAACGAATTTAACGTTCCTTTATAAGTTCCTTTCGTCGTCGTAATCCCTTCGAATTCTAGTAGCTGATATCGTAAACTGCAGTATGAAAATATCAATGTGACATCTTGTTTTTTAAAAATGGCGCCACCCTCGACAGATAGCCTGGGACTCACTTTAATAAAGAAGAGTAATGATAAATAAACTCATTTCAAATTTATTATTGTTTAAATCAGTGATGGTATAAGGAACGTGAAAGGAAGTATAAGTTCCTTTTGAGGAACGAGGAACGTTTCAGTTCCTTTTTTTTGAAAAGGAACGAGGAACGTCTCAGTTCCTTTTTAGGCAGAAGTAACTTAACTTTTCAAAGTTCCTTTTTTGGGGGAACGTGCCCAAGACTGCTGTAATGGGGAGCAGTGTGGGCCCAGGCGTAGGTGTTGCATTCCCTCGACGAATGACATGACTGGTCCAAGGCCTGTGAAAATAAGAAAGTAACTTGAGAGCTACCCTAGTCCTAGGTTCAGGATCATCCCTAACTTAGTAGGCCCTACCTAACCTTAGTAAACATTTTATAGGCTAGGCCTATGTTTACTTCTAGGCCTAGCCTACCATTTTATAACAGTGGGCTTGTGCCTGGGCTTAGTTAGAAGTTAGAACCCTGCCCAGGCACAGGCACTAGGCCTAGGCAAGCTAGAGATAACCTAGGCATGTAGGCCCTCCATAACCTTAAGACAAAGGCTAACTAAAACCTCCAGTGCACCAACCATGGGCTGAATATGAGCTTAATACAGTGGATGAATATTGAATACATTTACTTTTAAAAGCCCAAATTACTTACCTAATTATTGTACGCGTGCAAAACGATGCAAAACCGAGGCTACTGGTAACACTGTTTCCAGGAAGAGCACAATCAGCACATGTGTTGACAGACGCCATCTTGCACAACTTGGCTTGTTCCGACCGCTCAAGTCAAATAACTATTTCAACTATTACCATTATATTATAATTTCGAACAAAATACGGTAAACATATTTCAATAATTTAATAAAAATAATGGTTAAATCTTAATGAAATGGAAAAATGTCATTTCTTATCCTGCATAAAATTAATAGTTTTACTTTTGACTATAAGAATTAATTTGGCACTATGTTTCTGCGATGCTTTGGAGATGTTTTGGCGAAGGATACATTTGACTACCTTCTTGCGATGTTCCTGCGATGCTTTGGCGAACGGCGGCTTTTGACTACCTTTTTGCGATGTTTCTGCGACTCTTTAAAAGGTCGCAGGAAGGTATCCAAAACATAGTCATTATTACCTGAGATTTATTTCTATGTTTCCATGAAGGATACTTTTGACTACCTTTTTGCGATGTTCCTGCGACTCTTTAAAAGGTTGCAGGAAGGTTTCCAAAACATAATCAGTGTTTGAATATGTTTTAGATAAGTTTTAAATATGTTTTGGCAAAGTGACGACCTTTTGGATAAGTTTTGGCGAAGCTTTTACGATGTAAAATTTTTGTAAGGGATACACACTATTTACATAAGACTATTATGTATTATATATTTTAACTAACCTACTATGTATTTAAGATACATTTAACATACGACTTACAACTATGTCCTATATTAAAAATTGATATAAATTTTACTTTAAGATCCATTTACATCCCTATTCATATCCAAGACCTAGGAAATTGAATATTTGTAACATTAGATCTTGTAATTGGACCAGTTTTAACATTCACATGTACATCATACATACTTATATATAGGTCCGTAAGTAATGTTCCTTGAATGGAAAAGAATTTAATGATTGAATAGTGTTAGAACTGGAAGGCCTTTGCATTGTCCTGGCTATTATTAGGCATTCAGTCCCATTTTTCTTCAAAATAGGTTTTGAAGGAGTAGTATGCTTTGCTTAATAGGATGTTTTTCACTGATTCTTTGAATTTGTCGATTGAAGTAATTTGTTTTATGTTGTAAGGGAGTTTGTTATATAGTTTAGTTTTAAAATAGTTGGAGTTTACTTGGGATAGTTTGCTACTGTGTTGTTCTAAGTGAATGTTGTTTTCCTGTCGTGTATGGTGAGAGTGTATTTCGTTATTTTTACTTAAATGTTGAATGTTTTGTTTTACGATTATCAATGATTGAAATATATATAAGCTATAGAGCGTAAGAATTTTAAGATTTTTGAATAAGGGTTAAGTTAGTAAGTTATTGATTTATTTAGCAATACAACTGCTATTACATACAATGTACATTGTTATGATACAAGATAAAATATACAACCAGGCAGGTATAACAACATGATAAAAGTGAACAATACAGGCAAGGATAATCTACCAAATCTCTTTAAGTACATATTCCCTACATTGGGTTTTAAACTTATGCACACACACCTCATCCTTGAGACTTTTACTAAGCCCATTGTAGACCCTAACTCCACTATAGAAAACACTGTTCTGTGTCCTACTTTTATTGCACCTCCTAACCTCTATATCATTACAATTTCTCATATTATACTTAACTGAGTCTGACACATACTTAATATTCTTACTAAAATAACCAGGTAACATACCTTTGTTTAACTTGTGAACAAATATTAATACATTAAAATGAATTAGTTGATTAACTGATAACATATCTAGTCTGGCCAACATGACTCTCACTGGAGTGTATTTGTCACATTTAAGTAATATTTGCATCCCTTTATTTTGCATCTTTTGTAGCATAGCTAAATCTTGAAGAGGGATACCCCACAACAATGTATTACAATAGTTAAAATGTGGCATTACTATTGCATTAAAAACTAGTTTTCTAGTTCTCGCAGAAAGGTTATTACCAATTCTCCCTAGAAATCCAATTTTCTTCCCCAATTTTTTCCCTAAATATTCAACATGCTTGTCTAGTTTTAAGTACTGATCAATAATTATACCCAAATATTTTATTTCACTAACAAAATGTATATTTTCACCATCAATACTAATCAAGTTTTCATTACAACTCTCCATCACTTTGTCTCTGCTTTTCATTGATGAGGTTAACAACATACATTTAGTTTTACTTAGATTTAACTTCAATTTATTAAGCTTAAGCCATTCAGATAATTTAACTAAAACTATTCATTGCATCACAAATCTCTTGAACACTAAGCCCTGAACATGATAACAGCGAGTCGTCTGCAAACAAGTTTATAAAAATGTTTTTATCATCATTAATACTGAATATATCATTTACATAGATAATGAACAATAACGGCCCCAACACAGAGCCCTGAGGGACACCATGTTCACATAATAATTCCCCTGAAACTTCATTTTGGAATTTAGTTATTTGCTTCCTATCAGTTAAATAGCTTTCCAACCAATCCAATGCCTTACCCCTTACTCCATAATTGTGCAACTTATTTAGTAATATCTGTCTATCAATCGTTTCAAATGCTCTTTTAATGTCTAGGAAGACAGCAACAGTGACTTTACCATCATCCAAATCTTTCATCCAATTATCAATGACCAATTGTAATGCTGTCTCGCAAGAATGACCATTTCTAAATCCAGATTGATGCTCATGCAAAATACCCTGTTTATCAAAAAAGCCTAACAGCTGCTCATGTATTACTTTTTCAAGCACTTTCTCGTAAGTAGGGAGCATATTAATTGGGCGGAAATCTTCAGGGTTTTTTGGCTTAGGAATTTTACCAATGGGGATAACCTCTGCAACTAGCCATTCTTTTGGTACCTTACCAGACCAAATTGACTGGTTTATTATGCTCAACTGAGCATGCCCCCCTCTACGTAAAGTCTTTTTCAATAATAATGTTGATATTCCCTCTTCCGTCCCTTTCTTGTTTGGCATTTTAAGTATGATGCGGCGAAGTTTGCTCAGAGTTATCACTTGAAAATCCGAAAGTATATTTTTATTTATGCCGTCATTATTATCTATATTTATTATCCCTTCAAGGACTGTAGGCCTATCTTCAGTTCTCAAATCCTCAGCATTACCCGCATCTACTAACGGCGTACCAATACTGTGAACAATGTCCTGTATACTACTTATGTAATAATGATTGAACTTTACAGCACTACTTACATTGTCACTGTTATTTTGAAACACAATATTATCTTTACAGTAATTATTTCCTTTAGTCCCTAATACTCTCTTTAACACTTACCACATACCCCTAGGGTCATCTCTTGCATTATCAATCTTCTCCTGATAGTACTTACTTTTCTCCCTTCTAAGAACATACACAAACTTATTTCTATATCCCTTATACTCATCCCAATCCTCATTAGCATGAGTCAACTGAGCCTTGATGTACATGTCATCCCTCAACCTTTGATACCTTTGCACTTCATTATTAAACCAAGGATTTGCCCTTAATTTGTTGTCTACAGTGATGAGCTTCTTAGGAGCAACTGTATTTAAACATTCCACCATACATGTAACATATTCACTAGCCAACAAATCAACATCATTACTTTCATAATTCCAATCTTTTTCCAGCAACATTTCATTGATAAAATCATAATCCACATCCTCAAGTTTACGTCTTACCCATGCTTTCTCTATTTCTACTTTCTTTTTCAACTCTTTTGAACCTAAATTTATTTGTAATAATTTATGATCTGATATCGTTGGTCTGGATCTTACTTTAACTTGGGTTTGTGTGTCCCTAGAGATAACTAGATCAATTAGACTCATGCTATCCTTGGTCACTCTAGTGTAACTTTTTACCATCTGATGAAAACCAGATCTTTGTATTATATTTTTTAAAGCACTGCTATAAGTTGACACCACCTTCATATTTATGTTAAAATCACCAATGCACAAGAATTGCCCTGCAACGTTAGTCACATCATCAAATACCAATCCAATAAAATTCAAAAACTCAACATTTGATGAATTAGGTGAGTGATAAACCACAGCAATGTGAACACTGCCAATTTTTAAACCCATAGCCCACCACTTAAGCCCTTCACTAACATTATAAAGCACAGTATACTTAATTCCCTCCTTTATATATATTGTTACACCACCTGTGTGCCTAGACGTTGATAGTACATTTTCCATTTGATAACCCTTGACACTAATTTCACTATCATCAATATTCTCTGTCACATGCGTTTCCGTTAAGCATAACATAACGGGAGCTTCCCTCACCATAAGATTATATACCTTGTCAAAATTGCCTGTTAATCCTTGAATATTACAGCTCAATATTTTATCGTCCACCCCTAACCTCTATTTCACATAACAGATTTTACTTTCCTGACTTTTAACGATCCTTTTCAAGTTTTCGCAGTATTTGCTACCAACCTCATGATCAGTATGCAAATTTACACCATACCTTGTATTGGAATGCCTACAATTTGTACACGTAGGGTATTTTGAATTGCACTGGTAAATCGAATGCCCCACCTCTCCGCAGTAGCCACACGTTTGAGTCCACTTGCATTCCTTTTGGTAATGTCCATACCTTGAGCACTTATAGCATTTTATGACATGTACGTAATCCTGTAACCTAAATCTCTCCCATTCTATGCTTATTGCACCTTGTTCCAGCAGGAAGTCTCTAGATACCGGATCTGTTTCAATTACTAGTTTTTGCACATAATTGTTAGCACTAATCTTCATGTACACTATTTTAACACTGCATTCCTCATTTTCCTCTCTCAATTTATTTTGGACTTTAATCTTCTCTATCAACTCCTCTTTGTCACCACTTTGTATGTTTATTCCTAACACATTAAGTCTTGGATTCCTCACACTTGGAAAAGTTGTTTCGTAAGTATCACCCATTGTCTCTTCCACCTTATCTTGTACGATTTTCAGGGACTCATTATCCTTGCACTCTAAAATGATTCCACCTTCACTTACTTCCTTCACCACTCGCACCCCCACAGCCAGTTCAACTGGATTAATACTCGACACCAATTTCTTCCTCGTATCTGCACTCTTATGGTTTTCATTGAGCTGATTCCCCTTCGGTCTCACAATGATCAGTTTATGTCCATCATCACGGTCTATATCCCCACCTACCGGTAACAACTTATTAGGTATCTGTCTAGAAATTCTACTTCTAGTCACACTAGGCCTACCAAAGCCAGTAGGCCTAGTCCTAGGCCTAGTCCTTTGCACATTATCAAACCCAAGGTCATCCTCATTATTATTGTCATCACTGGATCCTACTAGATCATTTGAGTCCCTATTTAGCAGTCTTATGATGTTGTCCTGCAGTTCCAGTCTTTTTTCCTTCTCACTTATTATCTCTTTCAGCAATATAACTTCACATGGCGGGCTTGACTCTTGTGTACGCCCCTTACCCCAGCATACCTCATCATTACATTTATCACAGATACACTTTAAGTTACCCAAACTTGTTATCACATTAAATTGTTTTGTAGTAATGTTGACACAGTCAATTAGAAACCAATCTGTACACCCATCACACCCAATTGCTTTTGCTCCTTTTCCAACCAATTTGTTACAACACTTGCAAAAACTCGATTCTGTGTCTTCCTCCATCCTATATCCATTGAATTAGAAGACCTTCTCTCTTCCCAAAATTCTTGGAGCCTTGTCCATTCAATTGTTCAAATATTTTGTTTTATTAGCTAAATTCTTCCAAATACTTTTTTTTTAAATCTCTCTTAGTTATCTCACCTATTGATAGAAACAGTGAATAACGATAGTCCCACTTACACTTACAAGTCTTCACATTCTGGTCCCAAAATTATCCCACAGCACAATGTAGAACTTAAAATGTCATATTTAAACATTCAAAAATCAAATTTAAAACCTCCCACAACAACTCACCGCCTGTCACAGTGTGTTCGTGGGTGTACTTTTAATTACTTAATAATCAATCGTTGGTGAATGTTGTGATATGTGATTTTGTTGTAAATTAATGTTATGACATTAGTTAGCCTGTTGTCATGTTCAGAATCATCCTGCAACTCATTGAAATATATTTAATTCCCTTTTCCGAAGAGTCAATTTAGGCCTACTTTTTCCGATCGGTCCCGATTTGATTTCCAAAAAAACCAGATAGTTCCGGGTAAAATTATAGGAAATTATTTTACTTGCATCCGTGTAATTTCTAAAAGACTAGACCTACAGCCATTTTGTTAACCCATGTTTTCGGAAAAAGCTGTTTCCCGTAACCTAACGTACGTCGTTGGTGGTGCTAAACTCGGAAACTCGCAGCTAGGGCCTATAGGCCCCCCTACGGAACTCCTAGATCTGTCCGGGAAACAATTTCGTGCTATAAATTATTACTACCAGAATTATTTCTCCATGGGCGTTATATTATTAGTATTGACCAGCGTTAGTTTATATTAAATAAGTTGCCGAGCAGGCTCGAAAATATCAAACAAATGATTGATATGGTGTGTGTGTGCGCGCCCACTTTTAGGCCTAGAAATTAACGACCTTATGACAAGCTGATGCTTGATCATCGCATGTTTTTAACAATCTTGCAATTTTATTTCATTCATAGATAGTTTTAATATCATCTTATACTATTTAAATGTCGCCTACAATATTTCCCCCGATTTAACTGACGAAAACATCCTACATTGAGAGCTGTGTGTAGGCCACACACGCCCACTTCTAGGCCTAGAAATGAATGAACTCATGACAAGCTGACGCTCCATCATCACATGTTTTCAACAATCTTACCAGTTTATTTCATTCATAGATAGTTTTAATATAATCTTACACTATTTAAACGTCCCCTACAATATTTTTCCCCCGATTAAACTGACGAAAACATCCTACCCTACTCAGGGTTACTTCAAATGTTATCGTCACCTAAGTTCAACTTTCACGCTTATTTTCATTAACATTTTTCTATCTAGGCTGCTGTATAGGCCTACGATGTGGCTACAAATATTCCACTAGACTTACAAACTCAATTTCATAAATAGGTGGTGTGGTTTTGTCTTTATTGAGTGTTTATTTCAGTCATGATCCATTGCAAGTGCCATAGGAAAACATACTTATAAGCGGCCATATCTCAACGCAATGCTACTCCGGCGGGTTCGCGCTTCGCTCACCAGATGTCAGCCACTTTGCTTTTAAATCCGAATAGGGAACCTAAGTTTTGAAGGCGGGAAGGAAATTGGTTCTCTCTGGTCTCAGCGCCCATAAGAATTAGCATGGTACGAAAATGTAACTCGCCGTATCTTTTGACTCGCGCAAAAGAAATCTAAACCAATAACATCACAAGATGCATAATTTTGTGAAGAAGATGATGGCATTCTACTTTGCTCGATGACGCTTCCTAAATTCAAACTATTATGAGTTAAATGGACCCATGTTTGCGCGCTGTCGCAAATGTACTCTGACTGAGCGGCAACCTAAGCGAGACGCAGCCACGTTGTGTGCAGCTGTGGCATCCTCGCATACCAGGCGCCTGTCCATGGTTGCTAAATGTACTTCGTATTCAAGATTTTGTTGGCACATTAAAGGATATTTTATTAGTAATGTATAATCTAGTCAAACCCAGTGACCTCACAGTAGCCACAAAGCAAGTCGGATACCAAATGTTATGCTGATGCCACGGACAAAATGTTGTTACGTGCTTTTTCAAGAGCAGTTTGGAAGGTTTGGCAACAGTGTAAATGTAGAGTTCACTTCAACTCAAAACAAATGGCATTAATATTTGTGATAGAGCAGAGTTATGTATATCCACGCAAAGAGGAAAGATTATAGTTTCTTACAGTATGAATATAATTCCGGTCCGTGGACGGGTTCTCGCGCTATCGCTAACGAAACATTTAGCACGGGTTAATCGCCTATACCACGCTGACCGGAGAGAACCAGGCAACGCCCACTTAGGTTCCCTATAGCGTCAATAAACAACGCCTAGCTCTCGGCGATCGCTCTCTTGAGCCTAGGCCTAAAAATAGCAGTGACTTCTAATTTGTGCAGGCCTAATAAATAACCGTATATCCCAATCCTACACTCACGAGAACTACAATTGGCGACGGAGGTATTGTACTAAGTGCCAGACACGACAAACAAACTGTAAGTTGAACAGTAGGTGTTTGAATTGGCGTTTAAATAGGGAAAAGAATTCGCGGTTAAAACCTAACCAGGTAGCAGCACGGTCGTATGCCAACATGGCCGTCCGAAGGCAGATAAAAACACGGGCTGCATAGGGAGCAAGTGTGATTTTCATGCTTTAAATCATAATATTTCATTGTAAGCGTCAGTTCTAGAAGTATTTCCACTTTCCAGTAGTTGGGTACGATGGGGTAGGACAATCACTATATTTTGTAACCCTCAGTTGCAAAATAAATGAATTTTATCTCGTAATTTGGAGACGTGTAATTTCAGTAATTTTAACTTGATGGCAATACCGCGAATTTATTATGATTATTGGCCTTTACTTAAGTCTATATGATATGTAATATAATATTATATCACCCACAAATTATTTATTCTCCCCCGGGGGCGGGGGGGGCACCCTCGCCCAACGGAAGTAATTTTTTGCGGGTTCCTCGCGAATAAATTATCAAACTCGATTTGTTATTAAATTTGTGTTTCGTCACGCCATTGAAACATCTTAAAACATTGACTCACATTTAAAAAGCCCCCCCCCCCCCCAAATGCGGCTAAAAATTTAAAGTTATAAGTTATAGGGATGGCACCGGCCTTCACTAAACTTTTTATATAGACCTACTATTATTAATGCGCATAGTTAACTAATATTACGCCTAGTTAAGTCCTAGAATTGTTTTGTTGTTGTTTTGGTTGGATTATGAATATGAGCCCATAAATAATTAAGTCTTATTTGCAGTTCACAGCAGCAGTTGGTACAAATCTCTTGGCATAAGAATAAAAAATCAAGGTAGGATAGTTTACATTCAATGCGCTGCACTTATTTAAAAACTATAATTATGAACATATATTACTAATAATAAATAATAATTACAAAAAATCCATATCTATACCAATTATCAATTATACCATTAATGAGACTTGCATAATATATACTAGGTTCACAGTATCTTTGGGTTTAGAATGTTAGACCCAAAGAAGGTGCATAGCTCTTAGCCCGCTTTGGCCCTATACCGCCCACAGCACATCATCGTAAATTGTAATAAATAAATTACCATTATGGTTTATCGTTCATCGGTTGGTGGTATCCATGAAACTGATGAAAGTTGTGAAAAATGTGTCTCAAGGAATAGGAATAGAACTCCCATCTAACCCACAGTATTGCACGGAATAATATTCACATTCAGACTTTTTCTTTCATTACGCATCACAAAAATGTGTATTGCTAATTTTATGACCTTTTAGGCTTGCTAAATAATAAACATGATTGAGTAAATTCATTCTGGAGTTGACCGTGACGCTACAATATTGCGAATGCCGTCATGCAGCCGCCCGGTATCTGCCTTGGAGCAGTTCTCCACTTGACCGCCAGATGTCAGCCACTTTGCTTTTAAACGCGAATTAGGCCTACCGACTAGCCACGGCAATGTCAGCCGACAACAAAGGCGTCCCGCCTTTCGAGGTACATAAAGACGTAAGTACACTTGGAATTAGGTGGAAAAGGTGGCTCAGAGCGTTTCAGCTCTACCTAGTTTCGAAAGGAACTACAGATCCTAGGCAAAAGTAAGTTGTATTGCTACACACAGCTGGGCATTGGGCAACAAGTGCAAGACGTGTACTTTTCCATGGCAGGTGCAGACGCCATGCAATAGGAACTAGGCCCAGTGGCGCCCAGTCCAACTGAACAACCAGCGGCGTCGGGGGTAAGTCCGCCTGATGTGTTTGTAGAAACGATCAGAATGCTGTCAAATCATTTCGCCCCCCAGGTGAATGAGTCATATGAAAGACAGATCTTCAGGGAATTGTCTCCAAAGGAAGGTGAGGGTGTTGATGATTACTTCCTCAGACTCAAAGAACAGGCAGTGTTCTGCGGTTTCGAGAGTACTGAGTTATATAAAGCCATCAGGGACCAGTTTATATCATCATGGCCTTGGGCCGACCTGAAAAGGAGCTCTACACAGAGACACTAAAGGCTTAATGGGGCTTTAAGTTTAGATAAAACCCAGGAATTAGCCAGGCTACATGAACGTGTGAGGCAGCAAACGGGACAACACGATTCAGACCCATCCACGAGTCACCTGGTCACCAAGGTAGGCTACCAGTATGGTAAGTACAAAGGTAGTTCTAGGCCTACAGGCGGAGGCCACAAGGTGAAAGACTCGGGGGGAAGGTACAAAGAACCCAAAATGTTACCGTTGCGGCCAGCGAAGACACTTCCAAACTAACAAGCAGTGCCCAGCATGGGGCAGCACATGTGAAAAATGCGGCATGGCCGATCACTACACGAATGTATGCCGAACTGGTGACAAATCGAAAAATGATAAAGGGAAAGAAAAGTCATAGACCCAAAGACCAGAAGAAAAAGCATGTACGGAAGGTAAAGAAGATGAAGGTGACGTTTCTTCCGAAGACGACCGGTCGACAGTCAGCAAGTATGCTTTCACCATAAGAGCGGTAAGCAAAACTCCAAAAGAAGACTTGCTTCCAGTCAGTGTAGGCGTAGTTGAACTGATGATGCTCGTCGATTCAGGCTCTAAATGTAACATCATAGTGCGACGCATTTATGCCGGTGCTCAGGTATATGGGGTGGTAGAGTGGGGCGTGGGGAGTTGGGGTTACAATCGTCAATACTGCTCTTAATAATTAGATAGGGCGCCACTTTGTTTTGTCACTCGTCCCCGTCTGCAGGCGTTATCAAACAAAGAAATATAAGCCTGGGGTCGGAAGTAAGATAACAGAGGGGCAACCCAGCAAGATGTGCTTGTGAAATACATAGAAATTTAATATAATAAAGCATACCACCAATTAATAACCAGAAATATATAACAAATAGGTTAGAATTCGTGAACAAACAGATCTCCAAGTTCAAACATCAAAAGATTCACAAGGTCTCATCTGCCTGCCCAAACAAGTAGCATAATCACGCTTGGCTATATGAAAACCAACGTACCAAGTTAGCCTAATTACATAATAATAATATACAGTTAGGTTAAGTTTAAACTTATTAGACGCCCCTCAAACACAGTTCAGGTAAATTACTCCACAAAGTTATTCGGCACTCTCAAGCCGGGGCCGTGGATAACCACGTACAACTTCAGTAGTTCTTGTACACAACAGATCGGGCTCACTTGCCGGCCTACGCGAGGGTATGAACAAGTTCTTCACGAAAGTTTGTACAGTGAGTTACTTACAGTTCGTCCGGTAAATATTAAACACGTTACCAGAAGTCCTCACAGAGTCGGTTGCCCAAGGTACCAATCTCGATCCGGCTGGAAGAGGTCGCGGGAGCGATGGGTACACGGTGCACTGTCATATCGTCCAGGGTCTCCACAAGGTCCCACTTGGTTGCGAAACTAATTAAAGACTCCAATGTCCAAACGTTCTAGTCGAGGGGTATGGATTCGCACGCGCGACACAGTTCCACACTTCCCAAAAAGTTTCAGGTCTCACAGATAGAGGCTCAACCACTAACAATGTTTTAAAAATCAAATAACATGGCCTATCCTGCATACAGCAGTCGACACGGAGATCCACCCTAGACAACAGCCTGACCAACAGTGACTCGCATACATTCACAGTGTCCTCCCTTTACCAGCAAAACCGCATTGATGACTTCACTAGGTACTTTAGAATATAGATAACAGTATTATTATGGTATGACTATGAAAATAAACAGTACAGAATACACACAGAATACAGTCAAGTTACATGTTCAAAGGTCAGAGAAGTTGATATGCGATGGTTCATGGGCGAGGATGAGAAGAGAGAGAGAGAGAGAGATAAGGTAGACTGGTCTGGGTAGGTGTGCATCTGTGGCTTGCGCGCGTGGGCTGGTAATTGCTGTTGATTGTGATGAAAAGTGATTCATGGACTGTTACAATAGATATGGACCAATGGGAAATGCTTAAAAGAGAAAAGATCAAGTGTATCTCAGAAATTGAGACGAAGAAACTCATTCCGTATGGTGACAAGAGCCCTCCTCTCGATATTGTGGGAAAGTTCTACGTACATGTAGGTGTTTCTAATGGAAATACTGTCCAAGATGCCAAGTTTATGGTCTTTAAAGGAAAAGGTATACCAATCCTTGGAAAGGAAACGGCAGAAAAACTTGGTGTGCTCAAAGTAGGTCTGAATATAAATACAGTTGCAAGAGACGTTAACCCGATAACAAAATCTGATATCGTGGGAAAATTTGGAAATGTCTTCACAGGAACCGGTAAGTTGAAGGGATTTCAACTGAAAATACCAGCTATAGCTAACGTGAAACCGGTAATCCAGGCAACACGAAGGATCCCGTTCAATCTTCGAGAACCACTGGAAAGGGAACTCCACAAGTTATTGAAAGCAGATATAATTGAACGAGTGGACGGCCATAGTCCTTGGGTTTCTCCAGTCCATATGGTGCCGAAGAAGAACGGTGAGTGGAGACTTACAATAGATATGCATCAAGCCAATGCGGCTATTGCGAGGGAAAGGTATCCAATTCGACTTACAATAGATATGCTTCCGTTTAAT
>JAMZAV010003267.1:0-63833 GCA_024449915.1 Sweltsa coloradensis | reverse complement strand
TTGTCCTCATGGACATCTTTTGACCTGCATGTTCTACTAGTGTCTACCTTGTACCACACGGAGGAAATAGGAACAAGATCAAGGTAGGCCTAAAGCTAGTACGACGGAGAATGTAGGCCTACCGTTCCTAATGATAAGTGGGTAAATGGCGCGGGACAATTCGGAACTAGGTTCAAAAACAGTTCAATTAACTAAAATAGCGAGCCGCTCATCACGCACTCTTGTTTTCCTTGCTTGGCTTCCGGCTGGGGGTTGTTTTTTTAGCGGGAGGGTTGGGGGGGTTGCGCCCCGTGACCTCTCACTGCAGGACACGTGTTCAGCCGATACAACATCCACCCTATCAATACTCAATCAGCGGAGACATATCGGTTGCCGTAACTCACGAGGGAACAGGCGGTGCCAGGAAATCACCCATTCAGAAGATTAGTGCGGGCCATTTCGTTCTCGTTTTGAATATCATGTTTTACGTCTTTTGGATGAATATCGATTGACGGTTTTATTTTCTCGGGGTTGACGACTTTCCTTCAACATTATGCTATCAAAGATGTTTGGAACCCAACAATTCTGGAATCGTGATCAATGTAGGGTCGAATAAAATGTATGTCACATTGAATAAAAATATAATTTAATTCGGGTTTCAAACATTATAAAGGGCATATATACAAACGTGATTGAAGTTGGAAGCTACACGTATCTTTTTGCCATGTTATCAAAAAAATGAAGAGTCGTTCTTGCGTATTATTCAAACAACAAAACATGTGTCACTACGCATTACGCAAGACAAGGGCAATTTATGTTTGCTTGCTGTGTGCTACAATATGAACAACACAAATAAAATAGCATCAGGCATTATAAATTATAAAGAAGAACGAGAATTTTTCAAAGTACATAAATAGAAAGTTACACAAATATTTTTTAAATATGAAAAATGACTACTTGATTGCACCATGCGTGGACTGTGGTGTTGGCTACGATAAGCAAGGCGGAGCCCCCCACCCCCACTTCACCACCTGACTCTGCTCCCTGGCAGGAGGTGTGCGTGGGGAGTCATATATCACGCTCGCTGATTACGAGAGCAAATATCACAAGCATACTACTACTATCTCGGCAAGTGTTGGATTTATAAATAGCTCGTACCATTCATTGCACTCGACACCGTAACAAAGTTACAAGTCCTAGATAACAACCGTACCAACACCTGCCGTGGAAAATACCCACTTGTAATCATGACTGGATGAAATTCCTCAATCAAACACAAATGATGGGATTGATTGTACTAAAATGCATTCGCTTGGAAATCTTTACACTTTTGAGTGAGTGTCTGAACTCATTTTTTTATAACATTACATTTTCTGTACTAATTGTGTAATTTGTAATAATAACTGTATTAAGATTACATCCAGGTTAATAAGTTCTGCAACCAGCACGTTTATATTGCTAATAGGACAGGACTTTATTTTAAATTTATTTAACGTCTATCCTTATCAGAAAAAAACTGATTTACAAAGGAGGACAACTAAATAAAACAAATTACATACATGCAGACACAACAATGAACTACAGTTTAGTAAATAGTATTTGAAATAGTAACATTACAACAAAACTTTTGGTAACAAATTCAAAAAGGATATTTAATGTCATTAATTAATTAATGAAAGAAAGAAAGAAAGAAAGAAAAAAAAGAAAAAATGTAAAAACACTTAAACACATCCGTTGTCTTTAGCCTCAACCTAGAACGTGGAACTATGTGTTTGAACTAGACGCCATGTTATTATCATACCACGTGATCCGAAGCATCCCCATCTTGTTACGTTGTACGTGTTGTTGTCTTGCCCATCTTGTTGTTGAGCATATCTCGTCCCGTATAAAGCACGTCGTGTTGTGTCCCCTGCGAGAGCAATCACAGTGAGCCGCCTGACACGCGCGCGAGATTAGGCCGGGTCACACGTGGACCAGACAGACGCGCGTGTGTGGAACCGCACCCCTAAATCCCGGCGTCTCCTGGCCGGATCCAACACATTCGCGCGCCACCTTCAGCCGTCCACGTTCATAAACCGTCATTTGTTTAAAACCCACGTCTTATCGTGTCCGGTCCATGTCAATGAAGAGAAAGTGAATTGTGAATTATTTGGAAGAAGACGTATGCCGAAAAAGGTTCAGAGTGACATTTGTCAGTTGGCAAATAGCTATTCACTCGGCCAAGAAGCATCCAAAGTATATACAACTTTGCAAAGTTGCCAATAAAGCTTACATGGGCATATAGTCGTAAATTTTGTAATTTTTGTGTATCAATCTAAAAAAAATCACAAATATGATCAATTTTGTACTTTTTAACAAAACCCAGAATCGTGAAACACATTTTTTTTTAAGTTGTCATAAAACCAATTACTGTGGAGCCCCATATTTCCCCCTCTACCTGCCCCTGTGGAGTCAGCCGAGCGATCAGGGATGTGGCTAAAACGCATCCTTATCATCGTAATGCAATATGTAGAGTGTAGAGTAAATATGGGTTAATAAACTATATGCTTGTGCTTGTGTGCTTGCGTTTACCGTTCAGTAACGTTGAATCTAGTTAGTATTGTTGGTGGAGGTGCCGGGTCTGTAGAATCCTCTTTTAGGTTGGGGACAGATAAGTGATGTATGTCAGGGAGTTTGGCTCACAGGTATTACACCTTCACTACTTCCACTGTTCAAGTATATGGTTTGGAGTTGCAGCTCGGAATCTGTTAAGTCCTATATCCGCAGCATGCAACTTTCTAGCAGGCATTGTTTATGTAAGCGGAATAGAAGATTACACAACCACGTGAAGAAATAATATTAGGCCTATGTTTGCGTGAATGACAAAAGTAGGAAGGGAATGGATGAGCTTATGAGCTTTTTTATTTGCTGGTGCATCCTTCTAAGTAGCCACAAGTCGGCACACCCTAGGAACACAAAGTACACGGACTGCTACTAAGTTTATCTGTGTGGCCGGTGTTTAACATTCTGAAGTGAGGGGTGGGGGATGTAACCGTTAAAAAGTGTCGGGAATCTCCCCCGCCCTATGGGCCATGCAGTCAACAGCACACCGGACGACGGAGTGGTCTAGTTCCTATTCTACATCCAGTATAGAAATAACCCGTGCTACATCGTCACTAGATCACATCACATTACGGGTTATTAACCCTGCGACTGTCTGTGTTGTGGTCGCGCCAGGCAGACGGCAGACGATGAAACTATTTGGCACCTACCTCGGCAGCGACCAATCACCGCTCGACATTTAAAGGTGGCGCCAGACTCAGCTTGGCTTGGCTTGATGTGAACCAGCGCACCGCGCAGGACTTTTATTTGCGTTACTAGCCACAACAAAGGTCGGTGGAGTTTTTCTACCATGTTGAGGAATTCGTTTGATCGTTCGTTCGTACCCTTTCTCTTCAAGTCAGATATAAAATTAAACCTTCATCCAGTATGTACTAAATAAAGCTGCTCTATCGTAAGAATGCAGATGCTAACGGCATCGGCGGGGCCGGGCGGACCAATGAGCGATCGGTATTTTATATTAGAGGGCGCTGATTGGCTAGAACCAGCCCGCCGGTGACGTCACATCTTCAAACTTCCGATTAGGAATCTATCTACCTCACTTCCAGTTGCGATTTTATGAATCGTCAATCCGCATGTCCGACGGTTTCCTATCGTGACCCCAAAGTTGTGGGTGGTACTTTCCTGTACGACTGCAGTAACGATGTCTAGCCTGCCTACATCGGAATAGGACCAGAATAATCAGGTGGGGACGTTCAAAATGACGTAGCTACTGTTAAATTTAAATAGCACAGGGTTCGATGGAAATATTTGTATTGTTTCCCTTGCAAAGTATAGTATTTCAGTGGACGTGTGAAATAGTGGACACTGCACCGCATGTCATTTATAGTTTACGAGACAGACGTGTCTGAAACTTTCACCAATCATTATGTCAATTTATATGTTGACATCAGCGACTACACTGTACCATACAATCCCTATAGCTAGATGTTAACCGTACTTGGAACGCTAAGTATCGGAACAAGACTGTTGTGCTAACAGCAGGCTCTCGGGCTCGGCATACCAGCCTAGTTCAACCCCCAAGTATCGGAACAAGACTGTTGTGCTACAGCAGGCTCTCGGGCTCGGCATACAGCCTAGTTCAACCCCCAAGTATCGGAACAAGACTGTTGTGCTAACAGCAGGCTCTCGGGCTCGGCATCCACCTAGTTCAACCGCTAAGTATCGGAACAAGACTGTTGTGCTAACAGCAGGCTCTCGGGCTCGTCATCACAGCTCTAGTTCAATCGCTAAGTATCGGAACAAGACTGTTGTGCTAACAGCAGGCTCTCGAGCTCGGCATCACAACTCAGTTCAACCCCATCGATCATCGGTGTGACGCGACTTGGCCGGGAGTCGTCAGTCTGGGCTGATGGATGAGGGGGTTGCGCTACCGGTCAAGCGTTTCACTTCGAGATAAGAATAAGGGGTTGTAACTACACGTTTAACACGGCACGGCATGTCAAACCCTACTAGGTATTTAAATATTGTTTTTACTTTTAATATTTGACTACTCTCTGCTACTCGTCGACAGAGCTACGTTGCGGGCACGACACATATTGATGAACACTTTAGGGTGGTAGTTGTACCAACTATACGTTACTCCTTTAAGATCGGGCCAAGGCGGGGACCTACGTTCAGTCATAGTAACTATTCATCGTCATATATTAGTGAATTATTACCAATTAGTGGGGCACAACCTAACATGAGTCGTTTCAAATATTACCATTGTCTCTCAACGGTAAATATTGAAGAGAACCCACTCATTTATTATTGTCTTCCACATTCGACACACTTGTGCAAGATTTATGCTTTAGTTTTCAACACCTCAGGTGTTGTTCTTGGAGTCGACAAAGTTTATATCGTCACCGGTGCATTCTGGGACATGCATTCTAATCAGGAGTCGATCGTCATCGGTTGTCGTCAATGCTCGACGGTCGTCATCGCAACTCCCACTATAGCTTCTCCCCATAGAGCTCGGAAGAAAAGGCGAGCGTCAATGAAGTCACTTCATATGCATATTCCGACCTACACGAGTTTTTAATCGTTTCTCTTGACGCAGCGTCGCTAATCGAGACGATTCATTGTATACTCGTCAAACACGGTGTAAAGAATATAACTGTATGTTAATCAATTAGCGGGAGAGGCAGTTGGAAATGACGTGAGTACACTCTGGAGTAGGTGGAGGGGGGGAGGGGGCAGGAAAGAACTTGTGGGGAACATTGAAACATGCTAATGGCAAGCTTGGTAGCGTCACTGTGATCGCGTCCCAACAAAGAAGGTTTTGGGTTTGTTAACAGTTTTTTTTTTTTTTTTTTTACAAATTATTTCGTTCATGATATTGGAGACTATTTTTAATTTGAGTGGTCAAAACATTACACAGTGTAAAATATTGAATTGTCTAACAGTTTGTTATGTACTTCATATTTTATTCATTATCGTGCTCGGTCACAATATGTGTACTCGCTCACTCGTGTACACATATTACGGCGAAATTGCTTCGTTGCTTTGTGTGAAACTTTTGAAAGCGATACACAGCGAGTTAGGCCACGTTGACAAAGGATACTACAAAGGTTGTAAACGTGCAAGCTTGTGCAGACCGAAGGCCGAAAACACTACAAAATTCAAAGTTCCCTCACAGTTAGCTCAGGTGGGGTCTCGCTCACGTGAAGTCTGTGTGTCGGTCGAGCGGCTGATAACAGGGGTCAACCCGCCAATCAAGAACCTCCGCTGATTCAGTTCCTAAGCGAGTTAAAAATAAGAAAACGGAAAAAACAAACACGGTTTGTCCATCAAGTTTTAATTGTCGCGATTGTGTTTGTTTTCGCGAAACTTTTCGCGGGACTAACATATCCGGCATTTCCGATGATAGGGCACGTCCACCACATAAACATGTACGTCCTAGACAAGGTCACGCAGTTGGTCAGTTCAGAGTCAACACACCAGAGGCAGGAAGAGCGTTGTAAGATTCAATATTTACTAGGAAAACGCTAAAGTCCCGCCGCGTTGATGGATGAGCTTTTTTTTAAGTTTTTGGTTTGCGTGGGATATCTTTACTTTTGCAAGTGCTTTGCTTTGCTGCCTATGGCATTGTAGGTGATTGTTGTCAAGTTTCTATTGTTTCTTGTCACTTGGTATTATATTTACCATAAAAAACTTATATTAAAAGCTTTATTTCTATGGATTCTGGCTAACTTTTTCAACTTTTTGTTTCAATTTCAAAAGGTACTACATCACCATAACCTTAATGTCCATGTTTAATATGAACGTTGTAGCCCCACCCGTTTGGTCATAATCGGCCCAAATGGCACGAAAATATCGCACTAAACCGTAAAAAACTTATATTAAAAGCTTTATTTCTATGGATTCTGGCTATTTTTTTCAACTTTTGTTTCATAAGGTACTACATCACCATAACCTTAATGTCCATGTTAAATATGAACGTTGTAGCCCCACCCGTTTGGTCACAATCGGCCCAAATGGCACGAAAATATCGCACTAAACCGTAAAAAACTTATATTAAAAGCTTTATTTCTATAGATTCTGTTTAACTTTTTCAATTTTTTTGTTTCATAAGGTTCTACATCACCATAACCTTAATGTCCATGTATAATATGACCATTGTAGCCCCACCCGTTTGGTCAGAATCGGCCCAAATGGCACGAAAATATCGCACTAAAAATCGAAAAAAATCGTAAAAGTACGATATTCATGAGAAATATTTCTTCGATTGTGCCCAAAACAATACACCTCTAAGTTCAGAGATTTCGAAGGTCCCCTCAAATTTTCATCAAGATCGGATATGCCATTTGCCCGGTAGAGAGCGAACAAACAGACGAAAAAAAAAACGAACAAAAACAGCCGAGCTAAATGTTTTGGGGGGTCGGTGAAATTGAAGTCTTCGCTTCGCTCATCCAATAATTGCAAAACCCTTGTTTTGGATACCCCATTTATACTATATTTACACTTTTTTCTTCCAAATCCTGGGATGTTCTGCAAAGTTTGCTTAAATTACGAATGATACTCACACTCTGAGAGTGAAATATGAATATGAAGACGTGTGCATGGTTTGGTGGAGCCCGTGTCAAAAACAAGAATGTTGCTTTACACCTGCACTGCTATGATAATACCCAGCGCTGACTAGCCTGATTCCTGACCACAAAGTCCCCTGCCACTGGGAGAAGTACACACATCTGGTTTATAATTTGGGAGTCGGGGATGTATGTGGGGCAAGAAGGATACTTAAGAATTAAAAATTTAAATCTAGGGCGACGGTCGTTCGCCCGCAGCCAAGCGCACGCGACTGCTAGTAGGCGACGATAACTCGGCCCTGTTTACAGCTACCCGAGTTGGGGGGTTTTCAGCTATTTGCACACGCCGTCCCGAAAGATTTACAATCTTGAAACTCGGCATATGACCTGATATGTGGTCCATGACATACCAAAAAAAAAATCAGACCGATCCGATAACCCGTTCTGTGTTAAAAAAGTGCGTAAAAATAGATGAAAATCTTTCGGCTGGCTGGTTGGTTGGTTGGTTGGTTGGTTGGTTGGTTGGTTGGTTGGGGGGGTAGTGGATTCTGCCATAGAGGAATAAGAGCCTACAGAGAAAACGGTACATCTTAGAACTTTTAAAAAATTGGACCCATTAGATGTATTCAGCTCACAAACTTCCGCCGAGAGCCAAGCATATTCCCCCCCCAACCCCACGAAATCACCCCCAAAATTAAAATAATTCATAACTCAAACCCCAAAATTAAATTTTTTATTCAAATTAGTTAAAAAAATTTGTTCTTATTGTTTTAACCCATGGGCCTTTCTCATTATATAAACCACATTTTGTAAACCCCCCGTCCCTAATAGTTTATTTATTTTTATCTGTTTTCCAGTTTTCCCCACGAAGGATCTTGGTTATCATAATGAAATTTGACATGATATTGGGTACAAAATAATATAAAATAATCCCCCGAGCCCCAAATTAACGTTTTCCCCCCCCCAACCCCCCCCCAAACTGAAATTTCATAGCTTTAATCAAAAATTGTGTTTTATTCAAATTAGTTTTAAAATTAGTTTAAATGTTTTTTTAACCCAATGGGCCTTTTCTCATTTCCTAAAAAAAATTTTTTTAAACCCCCATCCCTTATATTTTTATATTATTTTAAACCCTTTATTTCCAGCATTCCCCCTAAAGGGCACCTAATTAGTTATCAGCATAAAAATTTGGGCATGAGGGTACTACTAATATGAAAAATCTTTCCCCGAGAGGCAAGCGATATTCCACCCCCAACACCCCAAATCATCCCAAAACGGAATAATTTTTAGCTCAAAACCAAAAATTAAATTTTTATTAAAATTATTAAATTATGTTTTAATGTGTTTTAACCAAGGGCCTATTCCATTTCCTTTCCCACTTTTTTTAAACCCCCCACCCTAATAGTTTATATTATTTTTACCTTGATTTCCAGCTTCATCATAAAGGCCCCTAATGATTATCAACATGAAATTTGGCATGGGGGTACATCTAAATAAAAAAATCATTCGTCGAGGGGCAAGCGATATTCCACCCACAACACCCCAAAATAAAAAAAATGAAACTATATAACAGGTAGTAAGTTATAAAAAAAACATTGGCTTTTTCATTTTGTTAAAAAAATATTTTTTTAATGTGTTAACAAACGTAAAAAAAGTCAATGATTTATATTTTAACCCCAAAAATAATCCCCTAAAATTGGGAAAAATTCGTCTAACCTAAAATTAATTTTTTTTTAAATAAGTTGGGTTTTAAAAAATTATGTTTTAAGTTTTTTAACCCAATGGGCATATTTTCATTATATAAACCACTTTTGTAAACCCCCATCCCTAATAGTTTATTTTTTTTTTTGTTTTCCAGCTTTCACCAAAGGCACCTTATGACTGTTTTTATTCATAAAATTTGAATTTTGGTACAAATAATATGAAAAAAAAATCCCCGGAGGCAAGCGATTTTCCCCCTCAACCCCCCCTTAAATTGGAAATCTACCCACCCAAAAATTGATGTTTTATTCAAATAAGGTGGTTTTTAAAAATTAGTTTTAATGTGTTTAAACCCCAAATGGGCCTATTCTCTTTCCAAAGCCACATTTTTCAACCCCCATCCTTATAGTTTATATTATTTTTCCCTTTTTTTCCAGCATTCCCTAAGGCACCTAATGAGTTATCACATAAATTTTTTGGCATGATGTACTCTAATATGAAAAATCATTCGTCGAGAGGAAAAGGATTTTCCACCCACAACCCCCCCCTAAATATCCCCAAAAAAGGGAATAATTCATAGCCCCTACCAAAAATTGAATTTTTATTTAAATAAGTTGGGTTAAAAAATTATTTTTTAATTTTTTTAAAAACCCAAATCGGCAATTTTCATTATATAAACCACTTTTTGTCAACCCCCACCCCTAATAGTTTTATATTATTTTTATTTTAAATTTCCAGATTCAAGGGGGGCCCTAAGGTTTATAATCTAAAATTTTTGACATTAGGTACAAAATAATATAAAAAAATAATCCGCCGAGAGGAAGCGATTTTCCCCCACCCTCAACACCCCTTAATTTGGAATATTCATACCCAAAATTAAAATTGAGTTTTATTCAAAAAGGTGGTTTTTTAAAAATTATGTTTTAATGTGTTTCAACCCAATTGGCCTATTTTTTTTTGCCTAAACTACATTTTTAAACCCCCACCCCTTATAGTTTATTTTATTTTTACCTTGATTCCAGCTTTCCCATGAAGCCCTAATGAGTTATCAGCATGAAATTTGGCATGATGGTACATACAATTAAAAAACTTTCGTCGGAGGAAGCGTATTCCACCCCAACCCCCCCTAATAATCCCTAAAATTAAAAAATTCATACTCAAACCCAAATTGTTTTTTATTAAATTTAGTAAATTTTTTTAAATGTTTTTTTAAACCAAAAAGCCTATTCTCATTTCTTAAATTTTTAACAACACTTTTTAAACCCCCCATCCCTAAAAAGTTTATATTTTTTTTACCTTGATTTCCCATTCACCAAAAAGGTCCCGAAGAGTTATCGCATAAAATTTGGCATGATGGTCATAATAATATGAAACATAATAATCCGCCAGAAGACAAACGTATTTCACCCCCCCCTGTTCCCTACCACTCTTTACTTTTGGGGAAAAAAGTTAGGTCCCTATGATTACAATTTTTTAATATTTTAATTGTTATTTTAAAAATTTTAGTCAATGTGTTTTAGTGGTCAACAAATCATTTACACAAAAACCCAAGAAGCTTAACCATATTAAATTTTAAAAAAACATTGAAAATTTGTCAATAGGCCTACATATTTTTAAACAAAAAAGATGGTACTTTTTTCTAGAAATCTGTTTTAAAAAACCCCTATCCCCTTTACAGTTTTCACATATTTCAAAACTTGATATAAAAAAACAACAAAAAAAATTTATATCCCCCCACAAAACAAAAAATTTTTAAAAAAAAAAAAAAAAAAAAAAAAGGCAGCCAACTCTCCTTCCAAAGTCTTCGCTATGAAAGCTGTGCATATAGAAGTTTAGCCAAGCATTCTTCTTTTCCTAGTTTCACATTGAAAAAAATTAAGATCTTTCGCCTGTGACGAGCGCCAGCCAAACCCTTTTCGTGAAAAAAAGGATAATTTTTAAACTAAATTTTTAAAAAAAAATTATTGGCTATTGATTTTGGGACGGGACTCTAAAAAGTCAAGGGCCAGTAATCCAAAACCAAAAAACTTTTAACTCAGTACAGTTATCAGTACGACTTTTGTAGTTCCTTCGGGGGTGATTTAGGGAAGGGAAAAGACACCAGTGTTCTAAAAAATAAGGCAAATTTTTTGGTTCTCAAAAAATTTTCACAACAAAAACCCAAAAAAACGTACCTTTTTTCCCCCCTTATACAGGGGACAGATGATTTATATCAAAGCCCAAACTCCCGAAAAGTATTATTGTTTTTATTTTGGGAAACCTTCAATTAAGATAATTTTTTGCCAGACGGTGGCAAAGTAAATTTGATTTACGCGCAAAAATGTAAAAAAGGGTAAATGTGTGTGGGGGGGGGGGGGATGCGATATGAAATATGGTTGGGGATGGGGGTTGTTACGTACGGCAAAAGGGGGTGGGTCGATACGCGCATGTTATTGTGGCGTCCCGGCGTCTGCCGCATTTCACAAAAATGCGCAATCCATATCAGAAATTTTGCACGGCGACGACATGTCCTAGTCGCGCCCCAGACTGGGGGGGGGATCAATGCTAGGCCCTGGCGCCCACTGGCGGGGACCGCGTGACCAAGTGGTTTCACCCAACACTTATACCTTACTCAGTTACTTAGTAACTTACTTACTTACTTACTTACTTGAAGCATAATCAACTGCACAACATGTTATACATAATAAGCAAATTTTAAATTTTATGCGGCTCGTTGGTCTTTGAGTTAACCTATCTTCAAATGCAGAAAGTCCAAATTTCACTTGAAATTCGCATTATCATATTATCAAATCAAAGTCCTCAATAATTTATTATTATACCACATGAAAATCATGAATATTATACCACATATGTGAATGTACATTTTTATACCTTTGCAGGAGACAAATATATTTGAAGTTAATGTTTTAAAACATTGTCATAAACTTGCGTACAATGTCAATAGTATGTATTATATGCAAATAAGGTGCAATTTAATGATAACTAATGCCTATAATAGAAAAAATAAAAAAAGAACTGCATGATGATTACAAGCAAGAACAACCGGATAAGAAGTCTGCGTTGTATCCGTGCACATAGACGACCAGGGTGTCTGGAACAGTTACGCCCTCTACTCGACGCCATCTTCGCCTACTCCTCGTGCCCCCACGTTGGCCGAGACGCCTCCTAAATCACCAAGAAATGAAAGTGTGAGGGTAAACAGGCGATGTGTCTATTAGCACAGCAGCTCGCAGTGGCTTTAATTAAACACATTCATCACCTCGGTGTGAGATATTACGTCGGCCCAGCCATGCAGCGAGCAGGCGTGTCGTACGTATAGGAGCTGCACGCTCGCAACCTGACTACTGGCTGTGTGCTGACTGTGTGCTGGCTGCATGCTGGCTGTATGCTGGCTGTGTGCTCGACTGTGTGCTGGCTGCATGCTGACTGTGGCTGGCTGCATGCGGCTCTATGCTGCATAGCTTTGGGTGTTGCTGGCTCTATGCTGCATAGCTGGCTGTATGCTGTCTGCATGCTGGCTGTGTGCTGGCTCTGTGCTGGCTGTGTGCTGGCTGTATACTGGATAGTAGGCTACACACTGGCAGTGTGCTGGAAAGCTGGTTACATACTGGCTGTATGGATAGCTGGTAACACGGTGGTTGTATGATGGATACTGGCTGCAGACTGGCTGTATGAAGAAAAATGTGCGAGTTAGTATTGACAGAACGGTCTCTCGGTAATATCAGCAAATACCCCCTTGGTTACAAAGTAGTGCATTATGGCTACATGGTCGTCTCATGATGGCTTCACGTTGTGGCTTGATAATGACTGCATCTCCATGGTGTCTAGGTATATAGTTCGTTCCTTCTTGATGGATGGATGAAGGGTACAGAATGGCTGGATGTTGAAAGCTCTTTATACCGTCAGCTGGTGATATAGTCAAACATCAGACAGGGGATTCGAAGTTAGAGTGTGCGGTAAGGAGTGCATGATGGTCGTGTTGACTAGAAGTCGTGCCCGTGGAGCATGGTACTCGCGTATCACACACGTTATCTTATCACACACGACACGACGGTCACGACATGAGACATGACACGACGGACACGGACGCGGGGAAAGTTTGGCGCACATTTCATCCAACAAGTCGGGATCTGTGTTGTATTGTATACATGGAAACTAGTATCGGATGAGAGCACGTTTCAAGGTAGAGTCCAAACTGTCGCCGTAGACTTGGCTCAGTGTTACAACACGCGGGGTGTTGATGGTACAGAACAGAACCCGGGGAATCATTCGGCACTTAACATTTTCATCCCTGCCATCGAGAAGGATCTAGACGATATTATCACACAGCAAGCTTGGTTGGGACACATTTTATCACAGCAAGTGTAATTAAATATAGTTTCCGCAAATATATCTTACAGTAGGTAGGTGTTCTATAAAATTAATATTTGTGAAACGGGGCTAATTTTCACCTATGTGCGGATGATTAATAATTGAAGTTACACCGAACAGACACGTAGCGCACTTCTGTCGAAAAGTACAGGCAGGAACTGACCTCACTCGAAAAGTTTGATAACCATGATAGCCACCGCGGAAAAGTAATCTAAACAAAATATTGTATCATATGTATGACACCAAGAAACATGTACAATGTAATCTTTAATTTCTGCGCACTGGGTTAGGGAATGGAATGAATGGCTGATACTGATTATCTGGGTGTGAGTCACTCTGTTTGCACTTTGTGTTTTAAGCATATATTAGCTAGAAATGCGCAGCTTATTGGACCAAATCGTTTGTTTTTTTTTTCTTTAGAAAGCTTTTTTTACTGCGTTGTAAGTGGGTTATGGCCAAACATAGTTCCTAACACGAACCTTGATAAATAATCGTAAATACGATATTTATGGGGATAGATTTACGTCGCTATACCAGGCCTGTGAGAGGGGGTCTCTTTCTAGGTCCATGAGGGGCAGGGGGGAGGGGGGTATTTAAAGATAATGTAAAGTTTTGTCGGTATACACAGCAAAGTTGCACATTTTGTGAAATATTATTCGAAATTATTTTATAACCCCCCCCCCCCCCCCCCCAGCCCGCGTTGTCGTATTTTGCCATAATAGTACCTCTCCGTCAATATGACTTTTGCTATAGGTACTTTTCTATTAATTTTGATTGAGATGGTTTTCTCTTTCGGTACCATAGATCAGTGGAAGCTCGACGATGCAGGAATTGTCCACAAAAAAAGTCTTTTCCGTCGTAAACAACCAGCTACCGCCTGAGTGAAGGTTGTCCAGATGAGCCCATCACAGTTACCGATAACCGAGCCTTAGGGCGACTCATTAGTAGGTATAGCCAATACGCAAAACAACCGTTTCGACATAACATTATTATTAGTCGAATTTCCGCCCCTGACACGTGATGAGTGCAGCAGATAACGACACGCTGCATGTGTCGGACTAATGAGGCGCAGTGCGAGCCTTCTTCGGCTGAGGCGCGCGGCGTGTGACGGAGCAACGGTGCTAACTGTCGCTAACATGGCGATATGGTTGTTGTTGTTGTTTACGTTGGTTGTATTTCATCATGCGTTTCTCATTCATCTTGTTTCATACAAGTGCCAAGCAGTACAAACACATATACACAAACAATTGAAATAATTGGATGAGCGTAGCGAGCGAAGCGAAGATTCCATTTCACTACACTGGAGAAAAAAATCCGGAATGTTTTTTTTTTCTTTCTTTCTTCCTTTCTTTTTTTGTATTTTTATGTGTCTGTGAACACGATTTCGGCTAAACCAATACTCCAATTGCGATGAAATTTTATGGAGGTCTATGAAATCTCTGAACGAAGAACTGCAAGGGGGGAAAAATCGAGCAAAAAATTATTTCTCATGAAAATCGCAATTTTACCGATTTTTTTTCGATTTTAAAAAAAATTCTTCGACTTATAACATCTACATGATTTATCCGATTGTAATGATTTTTTCACAGAACCTTAATTTTATGAGTTTATATATTCGTGTGAAATTTGAGCGTAATCGAAAAGTGATCTATTAAAAAAATCACAATTTTACGCTAATTTTTTTTAAACGAAAAAAGCGTAAAATTGCGATTTTTTTAAATAATTAATTTTCGATAACGCTCAAATTTCACACGAATATATTAATTCATAAAATTAAAGTTTTGTGAAAAAATCATTACAATCGGATAAAGCATGTAGGTTTTATTCGTCGAAGAAATGTTAAAAATTGAAAAAAATCGTAGAATTGCGATTATCATGAGAAATGATTTTTCGATTGCGCTCAAATTTCACACGAAAATATTAATTCATAAAATTAAGGTTCTGTGAAAAAATCATTACAATGAAATAAAGCATGTAGGTGTTATAAGTCGTAGAATGTTTAAAAAATTTAAAAAATCGTAAAATTGCGATTTTCATAAGAAATAATTTTTTGATCGATTTTTCCCCCCGTGCAGTTCTTCGTTCAGAGATTTCATAGACCTCCATAAAATTTCATCGCAGTTGGAGTATTGGTTAAGCCGGAATCGTGTTCACAGATACACAAAAATACAAACAAAAAGAAAGAAAGAAAGAAGAAAAAAAAAACATTGCGGATTTTTTTCTCCAGTGTAGTGAAATGGAATCTTCGCTTCGCTCGCTACGCTCGCTACGCTCATCCAATTAATTGAGTGAGTTAATAATAATTGGATGAGCGAAGCGAAGACTTCAATTTCACTGACCCCCAAAAAATTTAGCTCGGGTGTTTTTTTTTTTGTTTTTTTTTGTTTGTTTTTTTGTCTGTTTGTTAACTCTCTACCAGGCAAACGGCATATCCGATCTTGATGAAAATTTGACAGGACCTTCGAAATCTCTGAACTTAGAGGTGTATTGTTTTTGAGTACAATCGAAGAAATATTTCTCATGAATATCGTACTTTTACGATTTTTTTTCGATTTTTAGTGCGATATTTTCGTGACATTTGGGTTAATTCTGACCAAACGGGTGGGGCTACAACGTTCATATTATACATGGACATTAAGGTTATGGTGATGTAGTATCTTTTGAAAGAAAAAGTTGAAAAAGTTAGCCAGAATCCATAGAAATAAAGCTTTTAATATAAGTTTTTTGATTTTTTGTGCGATATTTTCGTGCCATTTGGGCCAATTCTGACCAAACGGGTGGGGCTACAACGTTCATATTATACATGGACATTAAGGTTATGGTGATGTAGTACCTTTTAAAAGAAAAAGTTTAAATAGTTAGCCAAAATCTATAGAAATAAAGCTTTTAATATAAGTTTTTTACGGAAAATAATACCAATTGACAGGTAACAAAAGAAACTTGACAACAATCAGCTACAATGCGTATTGCGTAGGCAGCAAAACAAAGAACTTGCAAAAGTAAAGATATCCCATGCAAACTAAACATTTTTAAAAGCTCATCCATCAACGCGGCGGGACTTTAGCGTTTTCCTAGTAAATAAATCATTATATTTCCGGGTCAAATAGCTAAAGAACTTATATCATTGGATGAGCGAAGCGAAGACTTCAATTTCACTGACCCCCAAAATATTTAGCTCGGGTGTTTTTTTTTTTTTTGTTTGTGTTTTTGTTTTTCTGTCTGTTTGTTAACTCTCTACCAGGCAAACGGCATATCCGATCTTGATGAAAATTGGAGGGGACCTTCGAAATCTCTGAACTTAGAGGTGTATTGTTTTTGGGTACAATCGAAGAAACATTTCTCATGAATATCGTACTTTTACGATTTTTTTTTCGATTTTTAGTGCGATATTTTCGTGACATTTGGGCCGATTCTGACCAAACGGGTGGGGCTACAACGTTCATATTTCACATGCACATTAAGGTAATGGTGATGTATTGCTTTTTGAAAGAAAAAATTGAAAAAGTTAGCCAGAATCCATAGAATAAAGGTTTTAATGTGAGTTTTTTCATGTTTATAATAACAATTACAAGTTACAATAGAAACTTGACAACAGTCACCAACAATGCGTTCAAAAGGCACTTGATAAGAAAATAGATCCTACGCAAACTAAAAACTTACAAAAAAGCTCATCCAAAACGCGACGAGACTTTAGCGTTTTCCTAGTAAATTAAATTTCAAATACGATTAAGATAAACACACAATTTGATTACTCAAATATGCCAGTCTCTAGTAGTCATTGTTCGCTCGTTGATGGTGTTGGTGCATGCAGGGTTGGCTTCGTTTGGCTTAAAAATTTACTGTCCCCACTGAAAATCAGTTACGTGACTGGGTGGTTACACTCTACATACGTATTTATTTTATTTAAATAAAAATTGGAAATAAGTATCATATTGACGTCGTATTGATATTTTGTCGTTGGTGCGATCTTTTACATTGTCGTTGTCGTTGTTATTACCATCAATTGCAGTGAATTAATGAATGAATGAATTAATGAACTATGAATTATTTAAGATCGAATATATATTTTTAACTTGAATATTACGAATACAGTATCTATCTACACGATTGCAGGTCGCACATAAATTGAAAGACATAAAACGGTCCGAACCACATGCAACATTTTTAAAACTTTGTTTTTATCGACTTTCAATAGATACGGTTATAATAGTGTTCCTTAACTTGATTTGTTCACCCCTAACCTCGGGAAAAGTACGAAATGCTATAAAATATCATAGCCCTAAAGATTGCAACTGGCTGAGAAACGATATCGCCAAACTCGGGGCAGCCCATCGACCCGGCACCTCCACCATAAATTCGAGTCGAATAGTAGTTGCCATCTATTCGCGAATATTAAGTTCATATTCAAGGTCCACTGAATCTCCTAGCGGACTTTCGGGGAACCTGAAGCGTGTAGCAGCAGCTAGGCGCGTTGAGATTTAGTGGACCCTGCTACATATCTGCCAGCTTGGTTTAGTCTGTGAGCTGGCTTCGTCCGTTGAATCCAAATAATACAAGCTTCATGGTTGGGGTGGGGTGGGGTGAGGGGATTAGGCCACAGTGTCAAATAATACAAGCTTCATGGGTGGGGTGGGGTGGGGGGATTAGGCCACAGTGTCAAATAATACAAGCTTCATGGGTGGGGTGGGGTGGGGTGGGGGGATTAGGCCACAGTGTCAAATAATACAAGCTTCATGGTTGGGGTGGGGTGGGGTGGGGGGATTAGGCCACAGTGTCAAAGACGTCAACGAGAGAGAAACTGTTCCACTGTTGCAGGAGTCACCGAACTTTGATCCATCCAATTTGATAATCATTGGTTCTTTCGTTGGTGCATTCTCAATGATATATAATGCCTGTGACTGAGGTTCTACAAAAACCATTGGATAGTTTTTACGAAAGATTAATTGCACTTGCGAAACACAAATTATAAAGTTGACGGCAGCAAAATGTTTTGTTGGTTTGGTTATATCATAGACCAAGGTCAACACGTTTGTCTCATTGTGAATGCAGTTTAAATTAAAAAAAAGATTGGCTACATAATTTCGTATATTGGAGTTAAACCACAGTCAAATAACTGATTTTCACTGGGGGACATTAAATTTAAAGCAGACCAAGCCAACCCTGTTGGCGCCGACACCATTGACGGACTCAACTGGAGACCGGTATTATGTAAAAACCGACTAGACAAGCTGGACACGACTCCACCCGCGGATGGCGCCAGAATCAACAAGGCTAATTCGAAACAACCTTATAGAATTCGTTATGTACCTCGTTGCTAGGACGGCTCCAAAGACACCGTTTCCAAATTCCTAAGAATTGAAATGAATAATATGAAACATTATTTCTCCCCTCCCTTCGTGATGCTGTATAGGAAAGCTCTCTTCAGCCTCTCCGCGTACGTAGAGTCTAGACGAAGACGTGTGTTACATCAGGGACCTTCAGCTCGAAGACGCGCCGAGATGCATCCGCCTGACGTCATCATAGGCGCAGCACCTCTCTCTTCTCCTGAGATCAATCACTGCAGGGATGGTGGTGTTACAATACTCTCTTATGCAATCCAATCCGTTAGTTCATCAGTAGATAGACGACGACTTGGAGTAATCACTACAAAAACACGGCGAGTCTTGTTGGTGTGAGGAGGTTGTTGTGTTCGGGCATTATATACCACTGTTTAACCATGTGAGGGGCCCATAACCCTACACTGGCCGACCTGTACGCTGCCCGCATAATGCCCGTACCTCCTGCCCGTAAGTCGCCCGCATTACACTCGTACGGGCATGCCATGGGGTAGGGTGCCCTTAAAAATATACTCAGGTACACAGCCGACGAAACTTTTAAGACTTGGAGTGAATATTAGCAACGACATTAATAATTATCATCAGCAACCCGACGCTCATTATTACCCAAAAAATTTACTTACTTTTTCCACGCAACTAAGGTTACGCGTCAATAACAATGATAAGCTACTTTGAGAGTGTACACTTAATTTACATACACTGCAAAAAATGTCAGCCAAACGGCGCCAATCATAAACAGTGAAAAAACATCGGTATTGTTTTAAAAAATCCGCCTTTGTGTGCGGTATATTCATTGAATAAAGTGTTAGGCAAGCGTCTAACGTGAGGTGAGGGTGATAGTCGTGTCGCTTGTTTCATGTAGAAAGCGGGGTAGACAGTAGAGATGCTTTGTGTGCGGTATATTCATTGAATAAAGTGTTAGGCAAGCGTCTAACGTGAGGTGAGGGTGATGGTCGTGTCGCTTGTTTCATGTAGAAAGCGGGGTAGACAGTAGAGATGAGTTTCGCTTGTTTCATGTAGAAAGCGGGGGTGAGAGAGTTGTTGAAGTTGTGCGACCAGCACGACTGCTGTGGACACTGGGGATAGCATCGCACTGCAGACCGAGGAGAGAAGAGAAGGGAAAGTGGAAACTTAACTTCCCCGTAATATATTATTCTGATATCACATTTCCATAAAATTACAACTATATCTGTACAAAATGTATTTCTTTACAATTATTTAAACTTAGAAATATTGTTATGCATAGGAAAATAATACAACCTACGAAGTGGCACAAAAACTGTCGTAAAGTTTATGATGAGGAAAGTGTTTTAAAAAAATGAAAAAATTTGCAAAAATTTGGCGTGAAACTTTGCTAACGTCAACATTAAAAAGCTTTACTTTAGCTTCACAGTACATAGCCAGAAGCCTTGAGATCATCGCTTTGGATCGTGCACAGGAAACGAGATATCAACATCGCAGGCGCTCAAGTCTAAAGTCGCGGGTTCATTAGTACTTAGTAGCGGGATTATCGCTCGTCAATTAGGAAACGTATGTGAGTATTAGGTCAGTCGAGTGCGCGTGCGCTCGGTGCGTGTAAGTCCACGGGTTGTATGTTAGATCACACGCACCCACTGCAGGATAGCCATCCCACCACAGCGTGGACAGGCACAGTAGGAGGGTCTGGAGACATTTTGAATGTAAATAGAGTTTCACTGCACAAGAAAATATACAATCTAATCATATCCTGTCTCTCTCCGGTTTTGACCTGTAAGTAACGGAGGAGAGCTCATTGGCGACCTGTATTTCTGCACTCTGGATCGAGTAGCCCTATGCGGATGCCTTACTAACTTATCGACGCATCATTTTTGCTTTGTTGAATCGCTTCGACAACTGACACCACAGGTGTCTGAAATTTTGAACATTTAAGTCACGAATGTGGAAATATAGGGCTCTGCAGTAACACATTTCCCAATTTTGTTTTAAAATAATTTATAAAAAATAAATTAGTTTTCACGAAATTTGATTTTGTTAAAAACTCCAAAATTTCTATATTTTTTTTTGTGGCTGATTAACACAAAGTTTTCAAAATCTTTAACTGCAGGGTCGTCCATGTATGCTTCATTTAAACTTTGCAAAGTTTCATGCAAATTTTGTCGGATGCATATCAATAGCTATTTGCTAACTGCCAATCGACATTTTTATGTCGTCGTACAGTATATTGTGGGAGTTGTTGATCAATGGCAAGCAGTATAAGATTTACAGAGTGAAGCTCTTCTAATGCAGCACTTTATTCTCCGACTGTGCGTAGCCTATGTCACGTGCACATCTTACGATATCATGCGTTGTTCTGTTGGCATCGCTTCAACAAAGATGACGGTTTTTGGTTGGGGGTCAGGGGAGCGGATCTTTCCACTCACAGAGGAGAATCTTTTGACCCGGCACCGCCACCAAAAGAGATGATCAAAGTGCGAAATTTAGTAATTGTATCCGTGTGTATTCAGTATCCACCTAGGGTCTAGTATACCCTCAAGGTTCATATTATATAGCTCGACTTATCATGTCTCGTGTACATGATTGCCATGATGGCTGGTTGCGTATTCGTTGCGTTCATTGCCAAAACATGAAACGTATAAACCCCAAATTTCATATCTCAGCAATATTCTTACAAATAGCCGGAACGTTATGGGTAAGACAAAACCTTGATCCAAACCACCTCATAGCATGCCTGAATACCAGAAGCAGGTTCGTACTCTCTCATATTGCATGTCCTCGCAAACATGCCACAGATTCCACGTTACTGATGAAATCAAAGGAGTCAACACTGTGAAATATTAATTATAACTTAGTTATTACTATATCTGTCCAACGCAACATTACGACTGTATACGTATATTCCACGAAAACAACAAACTTCTTAGCCCTGCGATGTATTGGTTCCTTGTAGAGGCAGATCATACGTGTCACGCGATACAAGAGGTCCTCGATTCGATACCGTCCACCGGCAATCCCGAGTGAGGACTCTTTCCAAGGTGTAAGATAAAAGCTGGGATTAAGTCCTATGAAATATAGACTTGATCCTCACAAGTCACATGCAGACCCATGCTATAGTCCGCTCGGCAACCGCACCAGGCTAGCGTCACAGTCCCCGGGTTATCAACATAATATCTTACACGGATCTCGAGAGGTCTGATGCACAGCAGAGACGCAGTTGCGTCAGATGATGGACCAGGAACCCAAGTAGCACAAAGTGATGGCGATCTTATGGCGAGCTGTAACATCGCCATCAGTTGAGCTGATGGCCCATAAGCGGCGATGCGCTTACGGCCCGCTTTATGGGGTTGGCCAGGCGCCCATAACTTTGCCATAAGCAACGCGCCGCTTATGGGCCATAAGCGGCCCACTGTAGCAAAACCATCAGTTTCGAAAATACTGTGCTGCATTTTTGTGACAACGGCCCGCTTATGGGCCATAGCCGGCGATACACAGTTTGCCATCAGTTCGCCGCTTATGGTCCACAGGCGGGCCGCTGTAGCAAATCCGACAGTTGCTTCACTTTTGTCACAGCGGGATGCTTACGGCCCGGCGGTGAGAATGTTTCGGGAACACTAGCACCATCTAGTGGAAGACGCGAGGAAGTCACGCACACAAACGAAAATATTAACTGACAAAAGTTTAAAATTATATATCTTTTCAATCGTGCTAGCATTTCAATTTCTGTGAACTGTGTGCAAGATAACAAATTCAAGTTAATACAGAGAGAGTTATTAGACATAGATAAATTTTATCGCCCATCGCCGTACTCGAACCCCAACCTGCTGCGCCGGACTCTGGAACGCTGACCGCTACACCACCGTGATCACTGCTAGAGGAGCGCGCCAGCTGCCTTATGAAGATGTACCCAGCGTGTATGCATTGTGGAACGTCTTGTTCAACATTTCGTACCTTGTTTACATGGAAACTAAATAAATGCCATCTGTTCATCAAACTAAAGATTCAATAATATATGTATTCAAATTGAGTTGTTTTAAGAGTAAGCCTACTCTTGTTCATATTTAAATTGACCAAAGAGAATCAAGCCCATATATCTAAATTGTATGAATTATTTGACGGAAAGTGATTAGGAGCTCATTTTGGATTTTATTATTACTTTTACCAGTCACACACGGGCAGACGGACAGACAGTAAAATAATCGCTAAATTTAAGCCTCTCTCCCTACTTTGATAAGGCCTACACCAAATATTCCCTATTTGGCCATTTTTTTTTGTAAAGCCTAAAACAAAAAACAGATATAGTTTATCAATGATCATCTGATATTTTCAAAACTTACTATTTTATTTTTGGGTTTAATAGTAACTAGTAAGCCTTATATAGGCCAAGATGATTACAGATAAATTAATTACTTATACCCCGGACATATCCCTGCTCATAAATTTTGGTTTGAAGGATGATTTTGTTTTTCTATTACTTGGAAAAATTTTGTCGTTAATATCTTGCACTTATATAATATATTTCTTTCCACCTATTCGTACCGGCGGAAGAAAAAATCGTAAGTGTAATTTTCCAAGTAGTCAGTTTGTAGACAAGAGTATGTGTTACAAATAGAAAAAAATCTGCCTTTCAACCAAAAAATACAAGCAGGAATAATTATTATGTCTGGGATAAACGTGTCACAATTTTTACTGTAATCGTCCTATAGGTACTGGTCGTACTGCTCAACCCAAAATAATAACAAATAGTTTTGGCAATGTCATAATATTATGATCATATTATTGATAAACTAAGAATTTAGGAAAATTTTAAATATTAATTAAGCCGATTTATTGCTGTAGTTCTACAAAACATAGATATGACATATTATTTATTTGTAATGAATATTATTTCTATTTAAAGAGATTTTTCGTTTTCTTCCATCTGCGTCAAGTATGTGAAATTTGCACTACGAAACGGCAAGTGCAAAGGCATATTACAGATACATGACAGCATTATCGACAGCGGATTAATTCTGCATATTGCAATGAAATTAATGACCGTATTTATAAACATGTTTGAAATTAATTTAAAAATTATGTCGATTGCATGCAATAATCAAAGTATTATTTTGGAAACCCTACGTGGAGTATTCGGTATCGGAATGATAATATTAATAATATATATTATCATAATATTAATATTATCAAATAATAAGTTTAAATGATACTAAAATGATATACCTTGAATGTGAGAGCGTCATATTCATTAAATCGACGAAGAAGAGCGAGATGATTAGCGTAACATGATGAAATTGACAATTAAATTATTCCTTTTAATCCATCATCAAATGTGTTATATACTCTCATTAGATTCCCGTCGGTTGTGTGCTTATGGGCCATAGGAGGGCCGCCTACTGTTCGCCGCCTGTCGGTTGTGTGCTTATGGGCCATAGGCGGGCCGCCTACTGTACGCCAACTGTCGGCTGTGTGCTTATGGGCCATAGGCGGCCCATCAACGCAAAACTTTGCCATCACTTTGCCGCTGATGGCCCATAAGCGCACACATTTTCTGTGTTACTTGGGAAGCTGAGCCCAAGGTCGGGTCAGACTCCGATCTCTTAGGTCACGGGATCGACTCCCGACTGAGGGACTAGGAAACGTCAAAGTCGTTGTGAGACGAGTGAGTGTGTTGAGTACCCGGTAACATTCCCATTTATCCCCCTACCTTGGACCTCCCTAGCCTATCATAGGCTACAGTGACGCATTATGGCCTTACAGTTGACAAACAACAAACAAAAAGTATTTTTCAAAAACAAAACCATTGTCGTTAAAATAATTCCTACACATTAGCAGCCCATTTCCAATTTATTATTTCTTGTGTAGGTTTCAGAATCGCAATGGATCTAGCTGATTTTGTTATAGCAGTTCTGAGTAAACTCGTACCGGATGTCTGTTTAAAATTTCAGCGCAATCTGTTCAGCGATTCGGCTGATTTTCGATGTACACACAGACAGACCCACAGAATCACGGAAGAGACGATTTTCTTGAATGGTTCCTCAGTCGCTTCGCTCCCTCGTCTAATTAAATCTGCACATGTCGTTGACATACCTATGCATGTGGTTTGTCGTTTAACTATTTGTAAACTACCTTATTTACGTTTAAGGATATCGTCAAGGTTTTTAGTCGTTTGGTCATTTGTTTTCAGTTGATAGTGGTTTTTGCTGAATGCAGTAATGACCCGATTTGAGGGGGCCTACTCGGGGAATGATGGTTTTGGGTGGTTTGGGTGGTTGGGAAAGGATGTTAGACCCTTCCAGGTTTACTATACAGCCGAGCATTGGGGGGGTTTTATTAAAGCATGTTTTTACAGATAAACCCTGGACATGTTAAAAACACATTGCCCAAAAAAAATTAGCACCCAAGGTTCAAGCACGTGGCCCCCTTTTTCTTTATCGGTGTCAGGCAAATAGAACCACAGGGAACTATGTTGGGCCCACAAAAAAAAGGGGAAAAAAATCATAAAAATCCGGTGGGGAAAAGTGGAATTTCACACCTTAGTATGTTCAAAAATTTTTGGATTTTTTCCGGTTTTTTTGACAATTTTGTTCCCGACAAAACAAAAAAATTCGCGGGAAAACCCACGATTTGGGAAAAAAAAAAAATTTTTTGTCTCCCTTTAAAAACCTAAAGGGAAAAAACAGGGTAAACCTAATTTTTACAAAAACCCGAAACATTTTATGTACGTTGAACGCTGTGCTAGATGACGAAATAATTTTAGTTTAAAATTATTTGATTTATGCAATATTTTTCGTTTGCCCGATCAAAAAAATTTTGAAAAAAAATGTTTTTGATTGGGTTAACAGAGCCAAAAAGGGATATAAAATTTCCCTTCACTAAAATTTTTATGTTTTATTAATTTAAATAATGAAAAAAAGGGTGGGAAAAAGCCTTAAAAACTTAATGTCTAAATTATTTAGGCTGAGGGAAAACGTTTTTTTGGGGGACCCTCTGAGAGAACCCAAAACCGGGGTGACCCCATCACAAACAATGTTTTTTTAAAATTTAAAAAGGAATCATTAAGGAATTTTTAAATGGGTTAAATGGAAATAAGTTTTTTTAAAAACAGAACAATTAAAAGAACGAACTAGTTAAAAGTACCAACATAAAAGTTGAATTAAAAACGTGCACGGGGTATTTAAAGCAAAAAGTGTTTCCCGAGCAAAGTGGAGGGTGAAAAGAACGAAAAAAAATGTTGCTTCGCTTTAAGGTCACCAAATGGAAAAAATTGGGTTTGGTTTAAATTTCGTCCCCGATCGATCGTCGAGGTCGAGTCTTAATTAGCCCAAACATTTATCTCAAATTAAAAAATTTATAGGGGCTAGAGCCCGGGTCTCGGGTTTACCCGTGATGATGATAAATAAAAAGTACGAGATTACTTGTAAAACACCCGGGTGTTTTTATGACAAAAAGTGGCTGTGACGTGTGAACCCGGGTTTACGTCCCCTCTGAGGGGGGGAAAAGGGGTCGAAAAAATAGGGGGGAGAAAGGAGAGGCAGGCGAGATAATTTGGCGGAAAGACCCTGTGATCCCGGGGAAAAACCCCTTTACAGAAAAAAAATGAAAATGAACACAATTTTAAAACCTTTCCTCTTCCACAAAACCCCTCACGCCAGCCCGAAAAAAGTCGGACATTATCAGGATTGATTTTACCGGTTTCATTGGGAAACCCAAAAAAGCACTGTTCAGATATTTCAGAAAGTTGGGCCAAGGGGACGTTAAAATTTTTAATAGGAAACACCTGACGATGGGGTTTGTTACGTTGCAGTTATATTGTTGATATATCGGAACGTATCAGTTATCACACGCGAAAATTAATCGAATAGTGTGAAGCCAAAAAAGACATTATCGCACCCAGTCAGGAATCGAAACCGGGTTTATAATTAAAAAAGTTTTTAAATATTAAAATGCAATAAAATTCCAATCCTAATTTAAGCCCAAAAGTTTAATGACGGTAAGTTGTCACATGTCCCCCCTCAGACAAACAGTCACTGATCTTGTATTCGTTCGAGCATACGGTAATGTTAATTTCTGGACCGGCACCTCCACCAAACAATTACTTTTCCCGTCCAAAAATATTTGAAATTCGGATACCTTCCAAATACCTGACCTGATGCGAATTTTGGGTACCCGCTAACCTCTACTAAAAAAACAATAACTGAAAAAGTTTGATCGTATCAAAATCGATTTTGGGTCTTTCTCCAAGAAAAGACGGAGGATTTGTGTTCGATTCCCGTACGAGAGTCTTTACAAAAACTTGATTTTAAAGGGGTTTCTCTTGCATAGTAATTTCTCTTAATTATAATTATTTGTATCTTCCCTCCCCCCCTCCCCCGGTACTACTGACAGTACCATGCATGATCAACAACCACCTCTCGGACTCGCATCACTGACCTTCGCTTCGCTCCCTGCCCGAGGAAACGACAGCTTCTTTACCCTTTGGCGTCTAATTAATAGTACTAAGATCGAGCATCGTCTCCTTAGCTAAAAACCCGCGCTGTCTGAAGGTCAGTAGCCCCAAGCGCTGTTTCCTTGTTTCGGCGGCGTTTCCGTCAATTCATTCGTTAATTTTTTATTGTGTTCTTGTTATTGGAAATAAAACAATACGCGGAAAGGTAACAACGGTTAATAATAAGTGCGACGGAACGATTGTCAGGACGGGCGTGTTTTTTTATGTTTATTGGAGATAAGGTTTATAACCTATATATAAAAACGTACAAGGGTTACCTGACTGGGGTTGTTTGTCGAAGAAAATCCTCGTTTGATTGCATTTGATTGTTGTTTTCAATACATTTTTTTTAGAAATTTACTGCACTATTATACTATTAATTTTCATGAAGATAGTATTCAAATTCCTTATTTAACTTACTATTTTCAATTTTTAAGGAAACACAATGATGATTATGTAATACATTTTTCTACTCTTTCAATCTCTTAATATTTCAATCAGCAGCTCAATTTAGCTCCACGAGTGTGTTTCATGCGGATTATAAATCTACTCGACAAAAATGGATAAATGCTAAAAGATGTTAAATATTAAATATTACATCCAAGGCTTAACAATGTCCCCCATGACGAAGTAAGTTTTAATTTAGATCAGCTTGCTGCACATTTCCTTTGTGTGAACCGTGCCAATATCTGAGATTCTCGAGTTGTGCAACATTCTCTGGATGAAGCATTGGGGACGGCTCCAACCTATAGGCAGGACATTAGATCTGGACGAGGGCGCGAGGCAGAGTCTCCGAGGGTAACTTATTGGACGTCACTTCTTAGCTATTGGCTTTAGGCCTACATAAGTCATATTTCACAGATGCAGATAACGGCGGTTGTGAAATATGTAGCCTTGTAAATAATGAGCACAAAGAAATATAGGTTTCCGATAAACGAACTGGGGACATCAGGCCGAACATTAAGGGGTCGAGGTTCCATGTAGGAAATTATGTTTTGAGATTTTTGAATGACAAAGTGGACACAATATGGTCGTAAAGTTAATGCATTGATCAGATAAATTATGAAAAGCGATAGATTAAAAACTTGAATTATGGGAGAGCTTCGGAGACGCTCCAATAAGCCAAAAGCCAGCTGCCCCAAACAGTATTTTACAATAATGGCCAAAATGCGTATTATTAATTAGAGTGAGGTATCAACCGTAAATAAGAATTTTGGAGGAAAAAATTGCGATGTCGTGAATTTTTGCAGAGAACTCCTTAAAGGATACTTAAAACACATATTAAAACTCCTACAATCAGACTGGAGTTGGGCCGCCATTTTGGGAAAATGGGGGCCCAAAAATTTGTTTGTTATCGAATTTCTCAATGGAAAAAAATTTTCCTCATTTAATTCCCTACAATACAGGTGTTTTTCTATATTTTTGGGTAGGGGAAAAGGTTACGTCAAAAAAAATCGTGGTTTATACGTTCTTATGGAAGTACCGCAAATTTTCCCAAAATTTTCTACGCCCAATAAAAAATGCCCGGAAAAATCTTTTAGAAATCGTTTAATAAAAAAGGATTTTTGTAGGGGGTTCATGAATGCTTACATTAGTATTTTAAAAAAATAGTTCTGCGAAATCGGATTTTGCATTACCGGGAAATTTTTTTTTTCCATTGTTGGCATTTCTAAAAAATCCATATTTTTCTGCTATTTTAAGCACTAAAAGGGATTTGGGGGAAAAAATTTTTTACGACATTGAAATGTCTTAAAAAATGATCCGAACACAACCAAAATTTTAAAAAATATGGGTGTAATTTCCAATATCCCAAAATAAAGTGAATGATGTAACAAAAAAAAATTAAAACAGCACAAAAACAGTATTCATATTTTGAATATTTGGAATTAGCAGCCATATTATTTAAACTTTGGGTTTTAACGGGTCACTATTAAGTAAAATTCAATGTGGTAAAAGAATTTTTCCTCCAAACTATTTGTGCTAAAAATTTTGGACAGTAAAAATGGCATTTTTTTAGGAAATGCCAAAAAATGGAAAAAAACCCCCAAAATTTCCGGGTAAATGCAAAATTGATTTCGCAGACCGTTTTTTAAAAATACTAATGAAAGCTTTCAAACCCCGTCGAAAGCCCTTTTTGTATTTAAACGATTTTTTACGGTTTTACGGGGCATTTTTTGTGGCTGGGGCGTGAAAATTTGGAAAAAAGTGGTACCCCAATGAGAACTTTAAAACCACGTTTTTGGACTTTACTTTTTCCCCTACGAAACTATAAAAGACACCTGTTTTGTGGGAAAATTAAAGGGGGATTTTTTTTGCCACGAGAATTTTGTCTATCTAAAACCAATTTGGGATATTCAATAAAAAAACCCCTTTTGCCGCCATTTTCCAATATGGGGGGCCAAAGCTCCAGTCCGTTGTAGGGGAGTTTTAGTATTTTAATAAGTACTATTAAGGAAGGTCTCGCAAAAATTCAGCGACATCGCAATTTTTTCCTCCCACGTCAAATACGATCTTATTGAAGGAAAATCCCAGAAAAGTCGTGAATCGTAATTAACAAATATAATTTGAAAGGTGTACTAAACGTCTTTATGCGTAAGTGAAGAAAATATAAAAGGATGTAATTACAATAGCTGGACGAGTGATTTGAAAATGTCAATAAGAAAATGCACATAACTCTCTCAACGTCCAAGCCAAGAGTTCACTTTAAAAGCACGTGCTCCTTATGGCCATCGTTGTTCTTGCAAGATGAGGTGTGTAATCTGCTAGATTGCAACTGCCAAGTGCTGGCCAGTTAGTCCGGCCAGCAAGTGTTTTGCAAGAGACAGGAAGTATGGGAACGGACGGAAGGCAAGACAACTTATTAATAATCGACAATAGTTGCGCCGCGATGTTATTATATGTGTGAGTGTGAGAAGTGGGTCGGGCCGGGGGCGGAATCGAACTAGAACCCCGGGGCCCCGGCCAATTAGCCGCGGTGCTCACTGATTATAAGACTTGCGACAAAACGAATCTAAATACGGTTAGAAAAAACGACTAAACGCGAGCGACTCCACCATGTCGGGGGTATTGCCCATGCACTTAACCTCCGCACGACCCGGGTTTGAATAAAGGCGGCGAGCGGGCGACGACCCAATTTAAATTTGCCCATTTACACATATAATTAGTTAACGATCTAAAAATCTGATATAAAAAGGTTTGGTTTTTGTGGGGTTTTATACCCAATTTCAGTTGCATTAAAAAAAAATCGATGATGATATTTTTCCCCACTGAATATATTGCACGTCCGTGTCAAATGTTTTTTTCGTTTACTTTTTGGTTTGTGCATATTAATTGATTGATTGGAAGGGAGATTAAACCTTGATTTATGCGCTGCCAGTGCACCCCTAATTTGATCCGAGCAAGCTTCCCGATCCTGCTTAATCAACGGGCCAACGAGCAACAGGTTTTTAAAAATTCGGGTTGCTGATGGCTGAAACCCCCCGCCGGACGTCAGCCCCGGTCAAGCGCTATTGGCTGCTCACCCTGGCTGCAGGGGGGCCAACTCACAACATAACTGCGATGTTGGTAAAGGGGCGTAATGTGACTGTACCTTTTACAAGTTTCTTAAACAAAAATTATATTTTTCGGACAAAAAGCTACGGGTTTATCTTCGACATCAAAAATTAGCAGGGCCCGGCCTGGGTCGAAAGAAACCGAAAAGTAAAGGGAGACCTTATTTACTCTCTAAATTCCCCCTATCGTCTTTTTAAGTAATTAAAAGATTAAAAAAACTATCGCCCGTCTCTGATATTCTCCACGTCCTTGTTCACAGCGACCAATGAGATGAGAGCATTAAACGTATTAATACCCCCCCCCGCCGTTCTAATTTTCACGTCCCTTTTTCACAGCGACCAATGGGGGAGAGATTTTCACTGTCCGCGCTCGACATCCCGGGTAGGACGGTTCTTTCTTCTTTCATTAAAGTTTTTAAAAGAAAAGGGTGGATTTTAAAGGGGTTTATATAACGTGTGTGTGAACTTCACAAATAAATTTTCACCCCGGGTTTTGAATTACCACCTGTTTTGAATATTTGTTCCGAAGCAAGAAAACAGATCTGACGTCACCGGCGGGGGGATTACAGCCCCAATCAGCGGGCCCTAATTTAAAAAACTGGCGCTCATTGGCCCCTCGAGGGCGCGACATTGGCATACTTGCTATGGAACAAAGTTGGTTGTATTTAAAAGGCTGTTGATGTTCCGTGAACTGGTGTATAGGTAGTGTCTCAGTCGTCAGTTTTTGTAACAGCGTTTTTTTAAGTGATTTAGAAAACAAAACATACACATAAAATTACATCATTTGTCGATTCAAAACAAAGTGGTAAATTTAAAAATCTGCAAGGGTTTTGACTCGTGGCACTCGCAAAACCTCTAGCAGTTTCTTGCCCTCTGACCTGGGTGAAAACGCGCGCCGGGGAGTCGAACCTAACGAGATGTCATAAGCTTCGCGGGGGGCTGTCGGAACCCTGACCCCTAGGGGGATGACGTCGGCTGCAGCTATGCAACCAGTTTGTCATGCAACTGAGAGACAGTTTGCCGGATGCGAAACCCAGTCATCGTGGTCTACCGGGAATCAGGCTGAAATTTTTTCCCAGGGTTTTCCCCAACTTAATGCGAATGCAAGGGATCGAGGCTCCCTCGAACATTTCTTTTACAAATGTCCTATCCGCAGCATCCTAGTAAGAACTTGAAGGGGGCATGAAAAAATTTCACCCTGGGTAGGCTTCCACAAAAAATTTTAAAATTTTATTTGGACCCCGAATTGGTTATCGCTCACTCGTCGTTTGGTCGGGCCTGCGGGGGTTGGTTTGGGTCGCTTTGATTTAAATCCCCCACTGAACATTAGTTATATAAATGAGTGGGTAGACTTTAAAATACAATTTATTTATTATTTATTTATTTATGGAAATCTACTCTATCCAAATTACTGTACTGAAATACTCCCCTAATTTCTACCCCTACCCTACTTTTCTAAATTAATTAAAACCCTCTAAAAGTCATAACAAATTGCAGTAAACGTTTTAAAGGCAAATTTTCCTTTTTTAAAGTTTTTTTTATTAAAATTTGAAAAAACTTAACGGAGGGTGCTTTTGAAAATTGTGTGAATTTGGGATTTTGAAAATATTTATTTTATTATGTTTGACAATGGGGAAAACATCCCCCATCTAGTTCAAAAAGGGTTTACGGGAAAACTGAGAGGGGGGGGTGGGGGTTTTTCAGCGTACACGCGATATTGTATAAGGTGACGCGAAACACACTGTGCATTGCATCCCAACCCAAACCCAATGAAGGGTTAATAAAGGGTGGCGACATTTTTTCCGAATTTTAAAATTCACTTTCATCTTGTTTCACTCTCGATGCAATTTCCCGCGATTAGATTTGGTTCCCCGCCCAAAAGTGGGGGTTTGCGCGTGAGTGAGGGGTTTTTCCATCTGTTTCCCCAGGTTTACTGACATTTCTGGACACCCCAACCCCGCTACCCCCACAGCCCGCTATAATTCCAGGCGCGTATGGGAAAAGGGTTTGGGGTTTTTTGTGGGAGCAGGGGGGGTCTGGGCGAACCCCCAGCCCCCCGAGGCCCTTCCTTCGATTCGAAGGCGTTTTTTTTTTTCCCCCATATTTACGGGTTTTTTCGTCATTTTTAAAACAGCAAACTATCTCCCCCGATCAAAAAACCCCAAAAAATGAACGTGAAGTGGCCCCCATTTTAGAAAAATTTCAACCTAATTTTTTAGAAAATGACGAAGCATACGGGGAAAAACATATTCTTTTTCCCAAAAGGTGGACTGTCGAATTGTACGTGTATGGGGAAATTTTTACATGGAAATTTTTGGGTTATTTTTTAAAATCAAGATGGGTTTTCCTCCTGCCCCCCTTGTGCCAAATTTGGGGGGGTGGGGGGGCTTTGCCCACCCTTCCCCCCCGGGTTTCTACCCCACTGATAATCGCCGTGGGGTTCCCCTAAAACTCCCCCCTTGGACGGACACCCCTTCTCTCCCGACCAAACAGAGGCCAAGGCTTACCTGAAAATGAAAAAAAAAAGTATTACATTGAAATGAAGTAGATGTTGAGTGCGTTGCCACACATTTCCCCCCGTCCCTAATGAAAAAGCCCAGGCTCTGTTAAAAATAACCGGGAACTAGTATTTTTAGTTCTATGCAGTGTTTTTTCTCCCTGAAACTTGGAAACTAGTTTCAATTTGGGTTTGACTAGTCGTTGTTTTAGCTTGTTCCCCGCCCCGTCCCTGGGCGGGTTTTGGGCGTCTTTGACAGGAGGGAGGGGTACTGCGTAGTTCACTCTTCACCTACACAGACCCCGTGTCATCGTCTAAAAGACACTTTAAAGGGCGCAGAAATAAACGTATTTAGATGACGGGTATAGGTTAGACTTTTGCGCGGTCGAAATGCAAGAGGAATTCCTTGACCCAGCGGGGGTCTATTTTTGGGGAAAAGAAAGCACCCAAAGAAGCATGAATGCCAGGAACGATATTCCATTTGGTTCGCTGATTCTAATTTTTATGAAAACAGTGAATGTGGAAAAGATCACAGATATCACCGCTTCTCAGTGCCGAGGGGGACGGGTCAAAGCGGCGGGGATTTTATATTGCACCCGCTGATTGGGCATCCCACTTTTGACGGAGTGGGGTTACTTTTTACACTGCCTTTCCAGATGGTTTGTTGTGGCTACGAGGAGCCACGACGAACATCTAGGAGGGAGGGATTTATATAATGAATAGAGGTACGTAAAAAAAAGCATTTTCAAGTGTCATTTTATAGCGTTTTTTTTTTTTATTTATCTATTTTTTTTTGGGCACCTTTTTAAAAATTGTGTTGAAGATTTTTTATATTATTATTTTAAATTATGTTATCAAGGTTGGGGTCAATATCAAAAAGCATAAAAAGTGTAAAAAAAAAACTATTTCCCCACTATGGAAAATAAAAAAAAAAAGGGAAATGGAAAAAAAATTTGTTATAAATGAAAAAAAAAGCCTTTTTTAGCATCCCATTCACAAAACGCCCCATTTCACGTACCCCTAAAAGCTTTAATACTTCAAACCAAAGGTTTAATCTAAATCATAAAAAAGAAAACAAGCGGCTAGCCCAAAAATCTTTTACGATCATAAGCGCGTGCAGGACGTACAGTGGGCCACCTGTTTGGGCCTTCCCCCCTTGCAAACCCTGGAAAATTCCCCGGGTTTTGCAAAAAAAAACTTGACGGGGGTGGCTGACTGGGCATGAAAACCCCGATTGAAATAAAAAAGGGTCACCTAGGATCCGTGGATCAGGTTTTTATCGAGATTTGAGCGATGGAGCACGCACCCACAGTCCACATTATAAACCTGCCAAAAAAAGGGTAAAACGATGGTGCTCAGGGTAACAAACATCAAACTAGTGTAGTGAAAAGCTATTGGGGAACGGGTATGGCTGTTTTGCCAAACCAAAATATACGAAAAAGGGGTTAACTATTTATGAAAGAAGTGACACCTCAAGTTACCTCTACATCAACATTAGTAATCAGAGAAAGTTGTATCGTCAAGCATGAGTAGGGAGTATCTAGAATAGGGAGCGAATCTACTTATTTAATCAACAGGTCGCCGCAGAAGACACAAATATTATGTACCATGGATGGGAACTCTTGGTGGAGGTGCCGGGTACGGAAAATAACCAAATAAAAATGCTAGCCTCCGCCTCTCTTGACCCCAAGGGTCATTAAAACATTCTTTATCATCCTTGTTCACGGGCAATGTCAAAAAACAATCGCATGCCAATCGGAGGTCATGTTCGGTTTTATCGTGAGATGTGAACGCGCACAGACGGACTGACAGAAAAGTGAGTCTTGTAAGACGCATCGCTCCACTATTGACCGTCTTCTCACTAGAATATCAGTAGTCGGCATGATTTCAGCCCTGGTGCGTCCATCACTCTAGTCTGATGAGAGACGAGACCTCGCCAGACAGCCGTCACATCGCATCACGTCACTGAGGACGCAGAACAATGGACCTTCGCTTCCCACGACGCCCTGACAAACAAACAATCACTGAAGACTTGGACGGTTCTACGCGATGTGCTCTATGTTAGAAGATATCGGGCAATGGTCAAACTATGGACGCAGTTAGTCCATGGTCAAACTTAATCTCCCACAAGACCACAGTACGATCGGGGTTTGGTCAAAGTGTCTTTACGTTGATAAAATAGGAATTTTTGCAACATTTTGACGGCAGTGCATTATTATTGTTGTGGTGGGTGACAGATTTCCCACCAGAGTGCAGAACGATCGACGTTTGGTTATCGCCATGTGTAAGTTCCACTGGAACCATGATTAAGAGTCCTGACCAAACCCCGATCATGCTCTCCTGGTGGAGAATCCGGGTAAACCAGCTTGACATTGCCCTATTACTTGAAGACGGCTCTGATGTGCATCCTATAACTTGAGTATCATTGTTGTCCTCCTTTGTAAATCAGTTTTTATAACTGAATAGGATAGACGTTAAATAAATAATAAATAAATAAATAAATGATTTCAATGCACATAAAATAAACCAAGGGTTTCTTTTTTGTACGTATAACGCAATATCTCTCGAAGAATACGGATCATTCAAGTATATCCAGTATCAAATTTGAGAAACCTGTATGTCTTAAACATTTTTATAAGCAAATTTTGTAATTAATTTTCTGTTGATTATTTTTTTTTTAAATTTGAAAGACTATCTCGAATAAAAAATATTTTAAACATCATCTCAAAGGCCTACGTTGCTGCAAGTATGTATGTTACCTGTTCACCAAATTATGTGATTTCCAACATAAAATTTATTTGATACTTCGGATTATTATTGTTTTGTTTTTTTTTACCCTTAAATCAGCCCGGTATCCAAATGTCTCATATTTGCCACAAGTATACAAAATTGTAAATTTTTTACTGATTTATTATAACTTCACAATATACAACATATGCTAAAAACAAACATACTTTCGTTAGTTGTGTGTGTGAAAGCCAACGCTTCTTGGTTCGACGAGGTTCCTGCAGTCTCACCTCACAACTATCAACATATTCCTGTAGCTTGTAATCATGCACTGTCCTCTTATTAAGGAAACAAAACATTATTAATTATGCAAACGTCCACGACACAGTGTGACCCTGGGAGAATCGAACGAAAAGTTTTAAAAAATGAGGTTAGAAAGTAAAGCCGAGCCTTGCGTACTGTTGTTGTTGTTGCATAATTCATGTTCTGATTAGCATGTACGGGTGAGAGAGGAGTGTTCCGGTCATTGTATCGGGCTCGACACAGGTTGACAGTAAGATGGTATCTGTGACTGAAGTTGATTAGGCGTCGGACCTCATGTCCATGCGCCCACGACTCGGGAGGGCGTCGGCTCGATACCAGCCACTGAAAGTTTTTCCGAGGTCTTTTCTCAGCCATGGGCAAATGCTAGGATTTAACGCTATCCTAACACCATGATAACACCCCTTCATAACAGGCCTTCATTTTTACACAAACATCATAATTACCTAGTTGGTCACTTGAAGAGTCGCAGCCGTTACTATAAGTAACTATAAGATGCACCTAACAGAAAGGTCCATGAGTATATTCTTGTATAGCAAAACGTTGCAGGTTTTGGACCATGTCCTAATCCTGGCGTAGGAATGGATTCCAAGCTAAGTTTTTCCTCCTCTTATGTCACCCACTCATAAGTTGCAAAACTATAGAACCTCACATATGATGTGCAAGACATGCAGGAGCTACTCGTTGCCCCCATTCGTCTCTGGATGACTCAAGAGATTTCTCGAGTAAATTTTTCAAACTCTGAAGACTCAAGGTTTTAACCGTTTCATCTTCTGGTTGGGTTTCCAGTCCTATCTAATGCAGAATTATTCTCATTACTTTGTGATGTCAGGTTTAGGATGTAGCGTAATGAAACGCACATTGTCAAAGGACCAACCTTGGCGCAAGTCTTCAGTCAAGCTGTAACAACAGGCTGGAAGACAGACAGACAGACAGACAGACAGACAGACAGGCAGCCACCGGCGCTTAATTAATTAAACAGGCGATAATTAACTCTTCAACTCAATTAAGACCCCGAAAATGAAAGTCGAAGTAATAGAGGCTTTCTGCGAGAGAGAGAGAGAGAGAGAGAGAGAGAGAGAGAGAGAGAGAGAGAGAGAGGTGGTGAATGGAAGATTATAACTTGGGAGTACCCTCGTCGCCTCAACTTGCAAGTGAAACATCATGAACACCGTCAATGTATACGTAACAAATCAACGATGCAAGTTTTCCTTGTTTTATCTGGTGGTCCCAAGTATGAATCAAAACCGGTATACTTTCTTGGCAGTTGTTATACCTTGATCGTGTGCTGCTGAGTGGCTGAGTGGCTGAGTGGCTGAGTGGCTGAGTGGCTATAGGTTGCATTATACATATAAGTATTTTTTAAATTGTGCAACAAAGTTTGCACACGTTATTAAAAGTTTCTAGAATGAATCAACTTTCATTTAATATCTACACGCTTATACACTACAGACTTGGATAACAGGTGCACAAAACCCACAAAACCGCATTAAAAAGCACACACGTTCACATACATACTCGCAATAACAGGAACTCAAACTCACAAACAAACAAACACCCACACACTGCACTCTCTCACATAAACAAACACGCATACGCATTCGCAACCCTCCCCTCAGTAAATAAGTAAAGTGATGAGCATCTATTGATTAGGCAATTACTAGGCCTAGGCACAGAGTAACAGCCAGGGCGCTCGCCCAACCCACAGTTCTAAAAACGAAACTCGAAATACATAATTTACTCCGGCAATGAAATGCGGCTCGCTCGCTCGCAAGGACGCGGGGGTGCTATTAACCTTGCGAGGACTCTTTGAAGTTCCTCACCTGGCACCCACCTCGCTCACGAGAAGACAAGACGTGTTATTTGTGATCGGGGTCGTTACTTAATAGAACAGCTAGAGGAAACCACTAGATCACAATCAGTTGTCCGGTTCCAACCGAGTTAGTATCAACATCTTGAGGGTAGCGTGCTGTGAGGTTGGCACTTCGGAAGAGACGAAACTAAACAAACACCTGATATTCTATTCAAATAAAGTGGAACTATGTGGAAACCTCATCACTTGAGGGTGTAAAGGGTGAACACATAAAAGAGTAATTATGTCTGTTCGTTCACGGACCTAGTGTAAACACTTTTACTAACACTTTACTGACTATTGTGCTATAGTGTTATCTGAAGCGAACGAATTAACCTATACACGTGGTTGGAAAAAGAACTGGAGATAGATTCTCTAGCTCTTGTCTTGGGCAATATCTGCCTAGGATGGTGGAGGTGCCGGGTCTGCCGTCGAGCGCGTAGCATCAACACTCACTGCCCCCTCCATCGTTCCGCCCGTCTCGAGCCTCGCTCTTGTGCCCATATCTACCCTCACCCATTATGCTTGGATGTTTCGCAGTTACGAGACCAAACTTTATATTATGTATTATTTGTTTATGCTTATCATTTAATTCTTGTTTATTTTATTTTATTATTAATTCGCGTTTCGTGTTAATATGTGTCGAACCTAAAACAAGCGGGTGGGAGCGATAGTCAATAAATAACTTAATGTGTCTCTGTCGCTTTCAATCAATCACTCGCACCCTCACCCGCACCCTCGCAATGTGGACCCGGCACCGCCACCAACAAGCCACATATTAGTTTAAGATTGACTATAGACAAGTTTTGTTCAACGCCTACTGTAATGTTCATCACGACAGCAATACTCTTTCACACAACAAAAATCTATAGCAACATAAAACAAATTTGTATTGTATTATTGTAATGTTGTTTTTCTAGGGATTGGGCTATTGTATGAATTGCAGGATAAATTTCGTCGATTGCAATGTAACATATTATATTCGGATATTTTACTTGTAAATCGATGAAAGGATGAAAGCGTTTTGAAAAGACTCTGAGAACCAACTCTCAAGAGCTATATCGGAAAACCTCCCTAAGAGATTCCTCTCGTAAAGGCTCAAGTACCAGCGCAGAAGCAGCGAGCCACTTCTCCGCCCATCATGTGGAGATGGCCGAGCTAGTCGTGTGAGAGCGCTAATTAACACTAAGCTTGTTAGTGGCCGAGATAACGCCTCGAACCCAGCGTTTCACGGTCTAGGTCGGACATTGCTAACCTAGCTCTATTAATACAACACGCTCTCGCTCTCTTGCTCAACAATTGTCTCACGCAGCCTGCTCACACGCGATAAATAAAGGGGATTTCAACTTCTGGAATTTACTTTCAGATCTAAAATTAGAACTTCGCGAACATGTTTTACTATAGGAAACACGTTATATTATTGGCTTTCGAGATTGCAAAGGTTCTGTAACCGTTTAACAGTCGATCAAAGGCCTCAAGGAAGTCCGGTATCGAGACCTTCAAGGCACAAGCAAGCTGGGAAATATTGAAAATATGGAATGTTGTCAGATGAACAGGAGGCTGAAGAAGTTGTTTCATATCTGGCTAACGGCAGCTAAGACAAAATAGCCTGAGTAAAGGGAGCTACCCTCAACCTGATCGTTTATTTGGAAATGGGGACGAAGAAAAATTGAAAACTGGACGTTTTGTATTGGAGCATGAATTAAGAAACCAACACATGACCTGAACGGCGACTACAAGGCACGTTCACTCTTACAGTGGCGTATCCAGGTATTCATAAAGGGGGGTTCAACCAATAAATTAATATATGTACCCCCGGGAAAAAATCTCCTTCAAGGTTCGTTTTGGAAAAAATCAGTGCGTTTTAAGGCATCACAATTACCAACTTTGTGTCTACTAAAATCCACTTTTATAAAAAAAAAACTTCAAGGTCCTTTTGGTGAAAATCTGTGCCTTTTTAAAAGCATGGTAAACTTTTTATCGAACATTCTAAATAAATTAACATCAAGTTCCACCAATATTGCCCATGAATGGCTAAATACAATCTTATTCTAAATTTTCTGAATTACTTTTGCATTCAATTATTATAACATGCATAAACAAAAAAATCGCATAGGAACGGTCAAAACGGCCGCGGTCAAGAACAAAAGTCGATGCGTCGTAGCTATGATACAGTCAGTGGCTAATTTCAGGGCCCGCCTACTTCTTTTTTGGAAAAAGGTTTTCTGCTTTTTGCACTACACAACGATAGTATTTCGATATTGCATTCAATCCCGTATTTTTTCTGAAACGCTCAGAAATCACTCTAAAAAACCCTGATTTAAACATTTTCACCTGTGTCGCTATGGTTGGGGGCTCGTCTCCCAAGCCCCCCTGATATTTTTGCCTGAAATCGCTTGTCCAGTAAACTTCACTTTTAAATATGGTACCCTACCCACGACCTCGCCCTACCCGGCGCCCCAAAGGGGGGCAGAGAAAGGAGATCGTCAGGCGTCCACCCACTTATTGCTTATTGCTGTTGCTATGATGGAGAGAAATAGTAGCCTAGGTTGTGGAGTGGCCAGGTGATGTCGATCCCGCCGACGTAAAGGTTTATGGCAAGATCTTAGATATGGATCTATTTCCGATTTTTGGACAGATGGTAATTTACCTTTAGTATTGCGAGAAAACAATTATACTATATTCTCCATTGAAACGTTTAAGTGCACTTTCACACTTTATTTTGGCAAAGGGGGGGGGGGTTGTCCCTTCTTTCCCCGCCCTTGGATACGCCACTGCACTCCAGTCTGCCAGTCCAAGCTCATCGTATTGCACACTCCCCTACAGATGATATGGGCGTCCTCAGCTCATACTTCAGAGCTTCAACAGTGAGCAAGCTCGTAGATGAGAAGGGCTCGCCACTAATCGAGTTAGCACAACTTGGTTATATCACAAAGAGAATGCTAGAGAGAGAGAGAGAGTGGGGGGGGCTCCTGCCTTGGTTATCTTACTAACCCACACAATGGAAGTGATCGACCTATATCCTCCATCTTCTTGATGTCTCGCGTAGCTTCCAATTAGAGGAGCATTCTACAGGAATTATTGAATAATTTTATCAACATTTGAACAAGAACTGCACATAATCTACGCCAATCAATTCGGACAACTCTTATCGTTTGCATTATTTTTTTTAAATTTCATCAAATCTTGAAATGCATGTATGGCAATAATTTAAACAAAATGTTTATTGTGCAGTGCAGCAGTCTACATTCTCTGTTGCTCAATGCTCTTTCACCTGACCATTGATGACCAAGAGGACAGAATAATTATAATACTTCGCCTTGCCTCGCCTTGCGCTGGCTCTCACGGTCGCACTGTGTTTGAACACAAACATTGCCCGGCGATAAAAGAATGGTGTTACTTTTCCCTAATATGTTCAAGTTAGTGTCTTGCCTCAAGTGAAGTTTTGTACTTATTTATTTGGTTTATGAGCAACATTAATGGAATACGTATTCGTGTATGACTGACTACATTCTTGTAGTTATTTCACCTGGAAGGGTGAATTCCTTTAACCAATGTGGTAATCAACACTAGTAATCCTAACCCATCGCTCGTCGCGATGAGCGTCGTGTGGTTGTGGTGTCTGGGCTAGAGAGCCTAGATAAAACCTTTTTGTTGAATGCAAACCTCGGAAAAAACCTTCAGTCAGGATTGCCGTTGTCGACGGTAGAGCCTAGATATTATAGTGGAAGTATCTAGTCTAAGAAAGACGGGAGTGTCGTGTGGACGTCATATTATTATGTCGTCGCCCTGGGTATAGTCCTACTTTCAAGATGACGTCTGCGTCTTCCGGGGGTAAAGGTGCAACTAGAGCAGAGGGGGGATCAATTGCTCTGATTTCCAAGCTAAGCTCGTTTAGATTGACCTGATTCCCATCAGGTCACGTTTCACTCCCATCCTATCTAGACTAGTAAGGTAAGCTTCAAGTCAGCAACCAATGAAGATAGTGCTCGAACGAAAGATAATATCATATTTTCCAGGTTTCACATATATTATATAGAACATTTATTTTAAATCAAAACTATGTTGTACAGTTGTCACAAGGACACAGAATAAAAATATAACATTCATTGAAAAACCAAATAAAAAGGAAGTTTAAATACAAATACGTAAAAAGTATTTTTTATTTTTATATGTTTAGAGAACATAAAGGTGATTTCTAAGAATAGAAATACTGCAATGCCGATATTTTAATAGAAATGTTAGAGGTTTTCTAACGATATAATGTAACTTCTAATAATTATTTCAATAGCTACTACGCGTTCTAGCAAACTAGTCTTCTAGGGTCTAGCTAAAACAGTACGTGCTTGTTCGAGATTCAGGTGGTAGAGTGCAGGGAGTCGGGAGTCGGGAGGTCTCTGGTTCGAAACCAACCACCTTTGTCATACAACTGATATGTAGGGTTACAGCGGGCGTTCCTACTTCACAGCACTAGGCTTAGTACACGTGGCCATGGCGTCCATCACACTGTGACCCCGGATTAGTTCGAAACCAACCACCTTTGTCATACACCCAACTGATGTGTAGGGTTACAGCGGGCATTCCTGTGAAAAATACTACTTCACAACACTACGTGGCCATGGCGTCCATCACATCGAGGCCCCCGGACTAACCGTGACCCTGCTGTTAGAACAGCGCAAACTGCGTAACACATCGAGCATTGTGTACACACACGGTAATATCGGCTGTTATCGGCAGCCATCTGTTTCAATACTGTCGTAATTAAAGTGATTAGCTCTCCGCTCACACTGCTATACCTACCGAGTGTAATTACGTCCGTGATTGTCACACCACTACGCTCCATTCACACCCAGGCGAACGCAATTACTTGTGTGTCTGTGACGCACATGGTGTGCTTGATTTCAATATTCTACAGCCGCTTTCATTCTATGCTGTTCGGTTGGCTTTTCACAATCACCAATGAAACTTTATATGCATTCAACATAAGTTTTTATTACAACAGTCATAATAGATCATAAAAGTAATGCACGATTCCCGCCTGTGTATTGTATTTTATTATCACAGCTGATGTAAAAGCAAGTGCTTATCCCATAAATGAATGATATTTTGTTCATAGTCTAGCCTGTGGCTTGACCACTGGTGATGATTAGTCACTCAACGGTTTTACTTTATCGAGACAGATAAAATAAATAAATAAATAAATAAATAAATTGTACATTTGTTTTTCAAGTATGTTTCAAGCAAAATTTGTTGACCTTACGACAACTGACGAAACTAACAAATTGTTTGGCAAAAACATGGCGGCCGGAAGTACTGTATGGCCACTCTCTGGTGTTAGCTTATCTAGGCTCTCTACTAAACATGGCGGCCGGAAGTACTGTATGGCCACTCTCTGGTGTTAGCTTATTGATTGAATATTGCTTAACGTCTCATATTTATGCAACTTGGCTAATCGAGACGAAGGGAGGGACGTAAGGGATGACGCGGGGGGACAAGGGGTGGACAGGCCTGTGCTGGGCAGAACCAGCCACAAGCGTATGGGGAGGGCAGGGGTTCTCCCACGTCGTGGTCGTCTCCGTCTGTGTCATCATCCGTCCGTGTTGTCAATTGTCGTCGCCGTCGGGGAGGTAGTCAAAGGGAAGGGGAAAGTTCCCCGACGACGATCTAGGCTCTCTACTAAACATAGCGGCCGGAAGTACTGTATGGCCACTCTCTGGTGTTAGCTTATCTAGGCTCTCTAATGCATCCCCTTGAAGCACAAGTGACTAGTTCAGAGTACAAATAATCTGGTTTAAGAGGGTATGCTGAGGCTAGAACGGAGGCGAGTTTAAGCGCTCAGCTTTCTGGATTTTTTGGGTAAACGGTTTATAACACCATTATCAAATTTCACACTAACGTTTATAAAAATAAATCTATGTTATCCATTAAGCGTATTCCTAAATTAATTCATTGATTTTGAATTAAAATTTAGTGAAATCACCAAAATTTACTCAATGTTGGTCAACTTCGGGAATTTATTCCAAGTGAACAGATTTTTTTATCTCAAATTTGCATACTGGATTTCAACGTTTAAATCAATGTGAACGCGCAGGTTAATTTGGTTTTATCGTGAGATAAACTGTTTGGTGGGAAATTCCAGAATTGAAATCCATGTTTTGGATTCCGCATTTAATCACATTTTGGGCTTATGTCTCGCAATGGATCATTTTGTGCAAACCAATTACGGATATCAATATAAAAGTACTTTATTAACATCCATTTAAAATTTGGCATTGATATTACCAACCGTTCAGCAGAAATCATCAACACCTGTTTGCGCGCATTTGAGTTCGCGTGTGATTTGCTGAACTCTCGTAGGCAACCAGCATGACGTTATCGAACCAAACAGAACTGACAGGCAAACATAAAATACGCGGATTATGTTGGCCACAAATATAAACTTACGAAACAAAAAATAGTCTTGCATCGAACACAATGTGTCTTGTCAACCACATTGTCAACATAAATTCTTAAATTATACACCTGATGGTATGTGATGTGACCGAGTGGGTATAAACTCTAAATACGAATATTTCTATGAATGCAAACTTTTAGTACCGGTAACTAATAGAGCGAGATGACTGTGTCTCGGTTGTTGTAGCCTTCGTTGATGGTGGAGGTGCCGGGTACATAAATATTTACGTGGGAATCCCCGCCCCCATAGCTCCCAAGGTCACCACTCACCAAACACCTTATTATATCATTCTTGTTGAAGGAAAATCTCAACAAAAGACGCTCGACAATCTTTGGGTTTTGTCGTGGAACGTGACACATGCACGCACGGACGGACGGACAGACTGAAATGATGCTTGCAGAGATACTTCACTCTCTAATATTACAAGAGAAGTTTTATACATTACAACATAGTGACAGTGATCAATGGGTATAAAAATAAAGTTAAATTCTTGTTATTTGTATACATCCTCACCAAAACAAGTGGATCATTTTATGGTCAGTTCTTTTACTCAAAACATTAATGAAAAACACGTCTGTAAGACCCCCAGACTCTCTAACAGCGCAAGTACTTTATGTTTGTACTATGACAAGAGTTTCGTTATAGCACGGCGTAGTAGGCCTACGTACGTAGTTTACTGGTTTAGCACCTACAATCTCGTTCAGATGCTAATTCTCCGACTAACAAGCAAACAAGCGCTAGACACTTGACAAACACTTGGCCAATACTGACAACCATAGATAACAACTAATCGGTTAAATTAGGATGAACATTCTAAAACATGAAGACAATATCAATGTACAACAGTTGTTTACTAATGTTTGCAGTTGAAACATCAATTCAAACTCAAAAAGTCAAACTTAATTTCTACTAAATCTGCAAAATAAATCATTTTCTTTCGGACGACATCTTAGCAAACAAATCTTTTTATGTCGTTTTCCCCCCGATTTAAATTCAAATCTATATTTCAGCGCTGTTCAGTTTACTATGGGTTAAACCTAAAACATACTTTGATACGCATGTTTTCTACGTCTACATTCAGACTACGCTGTAGACTATTTACTCCATCTTTCAACCACGAATGTCGGTGTGCAGGTCCTACTTGTAAATCAACCTTTTCCCTGTCAACTTTTCACTCAATTGTGATCTGTTTTTTCGAGCCTCAAACTGTTGTGTTCTCCCATTCTTTTCATTAGACGTCCTTTCCTCATCTGCTCCATGAAGTACAGCATCTTTCCTTCTCATCTCTCTTATCTCTCTACCCTAGATTCTTCAAGGCAACGCGGTGACTCGAGCCGTGCACATATCATCGACTTTCCTCGTTGTACAATGCTTGAGAATGTTAACATCGTCGGTTGTATTTAGAAAACAACATAGGCTATTATGTTTCCCGTCAAGAAAGTTTTGACATTAGTGAAACATTATTTCATGGTAATTGACTATACTACTATTACGACTAGGATATTAATTCCGACGTCTATCTTCCAAACGAGTCGTAGAATATTCAAATAGTTGATTAACACGAGTTTCAGCCATCTTGGTCTCAACGAAGCTGACAACCTGCAGTTTGTTATGACGACTACGTAATTAATAATACAAGATAAGAAACATTGTTTGGCTGATAATTATTCGATAGATTGCTACCGAATCGTAACTGTATTTCATCAAGATAAAATCAGTAATTTGTATTTAACTTTCGTTTTTACGAACTTTTATTACATTTTCTTGCTTTAAAGTAACTTGAATTTAAAATCGGATTCTCTGAACCGGCACCTCCACCATACGAAGCGATTTACTGTATGACGTTATGATATGGGACCGGCACCTCCACCATTTGAGTATGTCGTTATTATATGGGACCGGCACCTCCACCAATTGAGTATGTCGTTATTATATGGGACCGGCACCTCCACCATTTGAGTATGTCGTTATTATATGGGACCGGCACCTCCACCATTTGAGTATGTCGTTATTATATGGGACCGGCACCTCCATTAATTGAGTATGTATACCACTATTCTTGGCTACGGGAGCAGTGTAATCGATCTGTGGAAACTAGGTTAGTGGGCAAGATGAGAGGTATGTATACAAGTGCTGACACAGATTCCGTGCTAGAGTGGGGAGCCGGGGGTGCTGACGGGGTGCAAGTGCTGACACAGAGAGGGGAGCCGGGGGTGCTGACGGGGAAGTACGAGATAGTGTTCACATCGTGATTATAGATGACGGGTGTATCTTGTTTATAGAGGAATAGGGTTGATGTTGCTATGAGTGAAGTATTGTGATTCCAGAGCTTTCTCTGGGCATCAGAGTAATTGAAAATCATTTATACTGTTATACATGAATAAGCCTTATACATAGTCATTAAACCCCGAATGAATTACTGACGTGGACTTAATTTGTGAATACAATTACACCCGCGAATAATACGAGAGGTGTGTGATTGTATAAAACATCTCATGCTAAATAATGTCGTTAATAGTTCGTTGACCACAAAGTAATTGCGATTGCGTTAATGCATTACATTTAAGCGAAGATCGTTTAGAGGTTAATTCATACACTAATATAATATTGACACCAGGATTTGTACAGGATTACAGCACTGAACCCCATTCGTTGTATTTGCATTAGGTTTTATTGTTTTAACTTCGGGACCTTCAATGCTCTTCCGTAACAGCTGTGTAAGGCGTTGTCGGGCAGTCGTGTGAAGTGAGCATTGTCCTATAAGACTGTCAGTCCAGGTGTCCTCGAGGTTCAGGACAAGTGTGAAGTGAGCATTGTCTAATAAGGTACACTTGTCAGACTAATGTCCTCGAGGCTCCGAGAGCTCGGTACACACTACACAACGTACAACTAAGACGAGCACTAGAAGAGGTCAAAGGTCGAGAAACACTAGAGGTGGTCATTTCATTCCCTCTGTGATCAGTCGCTAAACCACCCCCTCAGCCGGACAGGCGTCGCATGACACAAAATCATTGCTATACAGGTTTCAAGTATGATAGGCTGATCAATCTCAATTCAAGTATACTTTTGTTGTACCGTGTGTGATTACTTTACATACAACACAAAATACAATGAGCACATGTCGATAAAAATTGTATTGTGAATAAATTTATATGTTTAAATAATAATGTGATTCGTTTCTTAACTTCGACCAAGACCGTTGGTGCGGATGGTTTTACGTATTTACGTCTTTATTTTGTAATATATTTTCATTGTTGTCATTAGTATAACACAGTATTGTGAGGTCAAATGCTTGATTGCTTTCCAATTTTGTTTTGACTATATTTTAACTTTTAATGCATTCATTAATTTTATTTTGAAACTCCGTACGTCACCTGAGGTAGACGGGGTGAGTTTAGCTCCAGCCAGATGTGAAGCTACTTAGTTCGTGCGAGGAGGACCTCCAGTATGCTGATAGCCTGTGCAATAATATTATGTCGAAACTTCTTGGGATCAACTCAAAACTATAACCTAGTAGCATTCCCCTCACGTCACGCCCTACTGGCCCCGATCTTTGGGGAAACCCATGTTGCGCAAGTAAAGCAAAGAGGAAATATCTTGGTAGAGAACAACAGACAAAAACTGGATACAGCCGCTCCCAGGCCAGTATAGTGGTCCCAACGAAAGAATGCAGGTGGCTTGAAATTGTTTTCCCAACATAACAATTTTGTCAACTCTATTCACGCTAGCTCAGCGTGATCTTGCACACGGAGGAACTCTGTGATCTAGCACAGATAATTTCTGCTTGCATTGGTAAAAGATATTTCTCTTTCATACACAAAGGCGACATTTCATTAACCGCGCATTCATTCTACACCCACCAATACCAAGCATCTGCATTCTTTCGTTGGAGCAAGTATAGATACATGGTCGCACCGTCGGTTGTGTCCCTGCCGGTGTTGTTGCTCTGGATGTTTGTCTGGCTGGGCGTTCGTTAGGGGTAGCCCATAAGATACTTCTATACTGGACACACAGTCATCGGATCACACATGTTCATTCTTACATGTTTGTGGGTTTCCCATGTCATGCGATGGAGCTCATCGATAAAGTGTATGGATGTCACGGGGTGATATGAGGAGACGTGGGATGACCACAGGCCCATGCTGGACAGATCCATACGCAGGCGACTATGGAAACCAAAGAACCCACCGGCTCAAACACCTGTACCCGATGCATAATAAGAGAATTTACTCAATGTTGAAGGGGCGGCCAGTACTCGCCTCTACCTTCAGGAGTTAACTTTACTCCCGTTCTCACGGAACTCTCTCTCTCTCTGATGATGAGTTTTGTTGCTTAATGTCTTGATTAATTTGAGACGATGAGTGGTGATAGATCATAGGTGACAGTGAAGGACGATTACAAACACCCATGCCCTATGCGGGACACGAACCCACGTCCTCGTAGAGCCACACGCTTCGGACCAGCGCCCTTTATGTAACGTGTAAGTTGAAGTTGGTCTTTGTTGACCCCAGTCTCGATTAGAAACACAACATTGCTCTGCTCAGTAGACCTAATCTCTTTTTAGAAATATTCGTCTTATCACACAAGGAACTATAGAAGCTCCGACGCCACAGACGTCACTTAGACGTTGAGTGCGTCGTCAAGATATTGTAAAAGTGGATTCTACGTATTGTGCCATATAAACATGTTGACATAAACAGCGGCGATATAAACAAGGACGACGTGATTTCCGGGTTGTTCCGACCAAAGTGCGTACACGCATCTCTGGCTGGCTGGGAGGCTGCTGCGGAGGACCAGCCTACGTCACTCGCACGGCCCGACCAAGTGAAGGGTACACATCATTGACGTAGTCCGAGTGATTGGGCGTAATCGATAGTTCACACTCTAAACCACGGAGCTCGGCTATTAGCCCACTAGACAGAGGACGGCGCAGGATGCTAACTGCTACGTTCAACGTTCAAGTTCAGGTTCGCTCGCGTTGTCTGACACCACGCTGCCTAGGACGTGGGACACATTAACTCCAGCGTCCACACAGAGTTGACTATAAAACTAACAGTATAGCTGCAAGTTCCCGTCCGCGGGACACATACGATAAGGGCCCTGGTTCGAAGCGTCTAGGAGGACATGGGTTCGAATACCGCATAAGACGTTTTTTTTGTAATCCTCCTTCGTCGTCATCTCTCATCACTCCATCGTCTTGAATAGCCTTGCCTTCCCTAATTCATTCGACACTTAAGCCGTAATTGTTAAAACTTAAAATTAAATGTAATATAATATTAGGTACTTATTAAATAATAGTTTTGGTGTAAGCAATTCCTATTCATATTTTATGATATTCCAACATCCAAGAAAAGTTGAAGATGAACCTAGTAAATTAGACATGGCTTACATATTCCAAATGGTATTTTTTACAAAATAGTTAATAGTTAATATCAATCACGGACCCCCTATTTTCCTATACGTTTACAGATGTTAGTTTACAATGGCCCATACTTCTTCTTAATTATTGTGTAATAGACATCGATTCAAAGTTAAGTACCCACTCGATGTTTTATCTTTTTGTCTGTAGTCTATGCACGCTACTTTACCACATTCTTTCAATGTTACAGCAAATGTCAAGGCCTAGGCTGCGTTTAAACTTTAAAATTATCCGCCAGGCAATTTAAATCTTATTATGCAAATTTAAAAAATAAACGTTGTATTTGCAAACAGACATGGCAAGTTTGTGTTTGATGATGTTTACAGGCTGCGGCGACGTCTGCCAGCCTGAGCTGATAGCAAGATCCTGAGTTACAACAGGCGAGAGGCGAGGCTTGATCACGGTAGGAGTAGGCAGAGTTCTACACTATTGTATGAAGCACACTGTACAGGCTGCGGCGACGTCTGCCAGCCTGAGCTGATAGCAAGATACTCCTCGAGAGGCGAGGCTGATCACGGTAGGAGTAGGCAGAGTTCTACACTATTGTATGAAGCACACTGCACACACATCACGAGTGTCCCTCTTGTAACGACCACCACTAGGTACTTAGGTAGTGGAGACAGTTTAGATAGGGCTGGGCAAAAAGATCGATATTTCTGTACGATATCGATAAGTGGGAATATTTTCGATATTGATATTTTTGGCTTCATATCGAAATTTATCAAAAAAAGGTAAATTATGTAAATTTGGTGGAGGTGCCGGGTAGGTAGTCGAAATTAAATTAATCCTGGCTGGTACATATGGTGGAGGTGACGGGTCATAAAACGCGATTGTGAGATCGTAAAAATCGTTATGCGTTTTTGGTGATACCTTATCAACCCTATTTGGCAAATATTATTAAAAATAGGCCCACTCATTTAATTTTTTCGCAAACATTAACATTTTGATATATCGATAATTGAATCATATGTCAGCACACCCCTATTCAATCCCAGGGTTCTCCTGTGACTGAGGGAGCTTAAAGTCATGATTCGCTGGTTGCTGTAGTCGAACCCGTGACCTCACTATTCAAAGACAATCATACAGGCCTCGCCCTACACGCAATAAGTGAAATTAAATCTCTGCTCCATTGAATAAAAACCAAAGTCAAATGAAGTGTATTTTTAAATACGGTTGCTACATCATGAATGGCTGTTTTTGTGGCGGGTAAACAAAACACAATCGTGTATAGTATTAGCCGTGAAGGCGGTGACATTGTGCAACACGTGCGGTAATGAATGGTGGAGACACCGAGGCGAGTGACGTACAACACAGAGTGAACACTTTGCGTTTTGAAAACTAGAGGAAATTGACTCTTTTATTTAATCAAAACCTGTTTGATCCGGTGAAACCAGTGGTGACTGGTAACAGAACGTGAGTGCCGGTGTTTTACTCAGCAGCGGACAGAATCAAATGTGTTTGGATTCAAGTCTCGCACGTTCGTGACTGATAATATGCTAATTGCTTTATGAGACTACGGTTTACTACAGTGTAGTGTAGGCCCTATACATTTAGAACGTAGGCCTTGGTGTAAAAATAAATGTATACTGGCTAATTAATTGCGTAGCCTGTGGCTAAATGTGCAATTTCATAATACTTACTATAATAACTCGGAATAATAAGTATAATTATTATCACGATCACGTCATGCATATAGATGTCTGTATTTATCATGATAATATGCGCATAGTTGAGTATTGTGCCTCAATTATGTCTTGTCGCTTATGTCGTAGGTTTATTCATTTTAAGCGTATTTTTAAAGAGGTGGTGAAGATCCCCGATAGAAAGCGATGCTTATTGTTTAAAACTAATGTTTAAAAAAGAAGTTCTGGTGTTAATAATGATCAAACACCCGGATCCAACATAAGTCAGTTCGGGGGTGACGTATCACCAGTTTCTCGGGCTTTGGACTTTCAGTGTTGCTCCTCATCTTCTTCTTCTTTTTACAAAAATATTTACAAGTATTCATAGCACAACTATTGACTAAATCCTCGTTGTTACAGCCTATTTCTTACAATTACCACATTTTAATATTCAATTTTATTTCAATCTTATCCAGAACAATTATTTAACGGTTGCTGACCATCTGCACCCTGTTTGGGGAAAGAGTGTTCCCTAGTTTGCCTCAGCAGTATCTCTTATTATATCTATCACTGACGTACGAGTGCGTGACGTCACTTGTAAACAAGCCCGCGAGCTGCACTCTGTAAACAGGCTGCATGCCGACTGTCAATAGAGACAGAGCATAGGTTCATTATCTATTGCATGAGCAACGTGCTAATTATAATCAAACTGTTTGATCAATCAGGTTGTAGCGGGGATCATGGGGGAGGGGGGAGATGATGATAAATGAATGAAATGCAACAACAAATATAGTTATGTCGCAGCAAGCTACACGGTTTGACTATACTGATGAGAAAATGATTCAGGAGACCAGACCACTGCTTCGATTCCAGTCGGTAGCAGTCCTGACTGAAAGGTTACAGGTCGTTGTAACATCACTCTAATGTCCTGGAACCTTCCCACATCGGCGCTACGTGTCCTACAGGAGCTAGGGGGGGGGGGGGATCGCCGCCAACTGGCTACAGTCTTTAGTTACAATCAGAAGTTAGCGAACGAATGTGCGAATGTTCAGTAACATAAAAATCGATCACAAAAATCAGATATCAATAACATTATTGTCGCATTGGATTGAAGAGTTCACATATCGCTCGTTGCTTTGTCTCGTTCCTTTCTTCCGGGCAAACATGATCGGGCCAAGGCTGAGTTGACTGATATAGATCTGTTGGGCTGGGCGTAGCTGCGGATTAGGAGATGATTTATGTATCTCTCTATGTTATCGTGCTATAGACGATGAATGGTGATAGACGAGGATGAAATTCACACTTCACAATTCTATCCGCAACATACAGTTAGCATGATTTGCACCCTAAGCAGACTTTCCATGAAAAATTATAATTATATTGAGTAGACAAGTCCGTCTGTATATTGCCTCTCATCTTGCCTATTTTGAATGTTCAAGCGTGAAAGTGGGCTACCACTATCGTTACATCTTTATCTAGGTGAGGTCGGTATCCCAGATATCTGTGTGGGGACACCTATTGATAGTCCTACACACCTGGATGTTGCCATGCATACATCGTGTGGGCTAGCTATAGCGGGCATGTATGTGGGGGGCGTCGCATTGTTCTCACTGGCAACCGCCCACGCGGAAGAGAAACCAAGTCCCGCCTGACAACAAACTGCACAGTCACGTGACTAGGAACTAAAAAACAAAACGTGAATATATATGAAAGAATCAATCAAATCAAGGTCGGAGAATCGATTAGCACAAGGTCAAGAGCAAGGCTGGGTTCAAGGTCGCTGCTGTGTGACCTTGACGCTACAAGCTTGATGCCGTTAGGTGCGCACGGGAACAGGTTGTCACCTGTACATCGAACGTATTTATCAGGCTATTCTTCCACTACTTCTAGATTACAATAGCCCTGTGGGTAGATTCCTTCCCATTGAAATCCCCAGCTATTTCTAGAATAAAGTAAGCTTCGGAGAAATTATTATCGCCACGAAACCTTTCGCCCGGGAGTACAGAGCATAGCATGCCGTCCGTCATTCCCCTTCTTGAAACTGCACCTCTGGCTTTTCTCGAAAACACGGAAATATCCCGCATTGGCATTAGCTGATGCAGTAAAGTTTTAATGTTCCTTGTGACTTTTAATGAAGGGTTGCACGCGACTGTCCTACATTTCCCAGTAAAGTCCGTGCAGTACTAGATGGTGGGGGCGGAGGCAATGCCCCTTTACACTTGGAGCTCAATGAATTACACTGTAGCTAGAACTCCGTGCACGCCCCCCCCCCCCCCTCCACCCCCCAGTAGTAAATGATTGGGGGCCCCTTTACACTTAGAGCTTAATGAATTACACTGTAGCCGAGCTTCAATGTCACTTACCCTGAAAAAATAGCTCGTTTTTCTGTTTATTCGCTCTCTACCGGGCAAACGGCGTATCATTCGAAATCTCTGAACTTCGATCTGCCAAGTTTTTTGGTACAATCGAAGAAATATTTCTCATGAACAACGTACTTTAACTATTTTTTTCGATGATTATGATGAAACTTTATGGGAACGTTCAAAATCACGGAACTTAAATAGGGCCTATGTCATGAATTTGGAGACAATCGAAGAAATATTTCTCATCAAAATCGTACCTTTAGGGCAACGATTGTTCAATATGACCTCACCGCCCCGCATCTTTTCGCGGCTGGCACAATGAGACGCATGTCGGTTCTCAGTCTATCTCGGACTCACAGGATCACAGTCGGTCGCCTCGCATTGTTGAAAGCAGACATGGTTAGAAACAGCTCATCCGGCAACGCGACTGGAAAAAGCGTTCGCGAAATGGCCTAGTAGTCATAATTCCCACCACATCTCGACGGGGTGTAAGACAATACGATGGCTCACAAGACACTGTTTCCCATAGTGCATCGTGCAGTGACGTATACATGAAACGTGATATGTATCCAGTTGTTCTTATGCATCCTGTTTTTATCTGCATAGAGTGTGAACTATAGCAGTGTGCTTGTATGGAATATATGAAAAGTATTATTTTATATCACGTTAAGTATTTCATTCCGCACCTTTGAATATGCAGCTTCAAAAGACCTACAATGAAAATTGAATAAGTTAGGAAAAGTAAGATAACTGCTGAGACGTTGTTTTTAGATGTTTCGCACATACGAGAATACGTATACTTTACACACACATAACAAAAACTTGTAGAAATACAGCCAAACCTTACACACTCAAAAGAAATGAGATCTAAAAAAAGGGCCAAGCTCATCTACCCTTCCACATAAACGTACAGTGTCCCATAACAGCATCCTCGAAAAGCTTGGCAAAATAGAATTTGCGATTATTAATTTAACGTTATAGTTTATCCAAGTTCTTTTTTTCTAATTAATTTAAACGTAATAACATGCAAATTCTATTTTGCCAAGCTTTTCGAGGATGCTGTTATGGGACACTGTACGTTTATGTGGAAGGGTAGATGAGCTTGGCCCTTTTTTTAGATCTCATTTCTTTTGAGTGTGTATGGTTTGGCTGTATTTCTACAAGTTTTTGTTATGTGTGTGATCTCATTACTTTTTCAAGTTCCATTACAAAATTATTTGCTAAAATATAATATTTTTATCAAAGTTGATTTAAATTCTATGGTATTAGCAGTAACAATATAGGATGTAAAATATCTAGACCCGGATTCATGTACATCCTGGGTATAGGTGGTATAACCATGGTATAACGACGGTATAAGGACTGGACCCCAATTCTTGAGTTCGTGGGAGATGAGTTGAAAACGCAATTTGAAAACGAAGTCGTTTTCGTTTTCGAAGGAATTGGTATTCTTGAACGGTATCGTGGAAAACGTCATGGGTTGTGAGTTGAAAGCATGGTTGAAAGAGTATCACGAAATCCAAACACTTTAAAAAGATTTGCGTATAGCAAAGAGCTCGAAAAAGTTCTATATTTATTCTAGATGGCAGTGCCTTCATAAACGCCGGCCAATCGAAAGACAAGTTGTATGAAATGATTTGATTGTTGCAATTATGTAAACAAACAGATGAGCAAGTTCATAATGTTGTGCTGGCATAGGGTTGGCTAGGCTTGTCAAACATGTAATGTAAGTATGAATTTTACTAGTCCTATAGCCAAATGGAACTTTAGACCTACAATTTTGCATTATAAAATTTATAATGCAAAATTGTAGGTAAAAAAATTGTAGGCCCAGATGTGGAAAATTATTCAATAATTTTCCACATCTGGGCCTAGGGCAGGGACGGTTTCTGATTTGTTTTATGAGAGTATAATGACACCTTTTCTCGTTCCACAGATAGAAGAAAATTTTTAAATGTCCACTATTTGTTTACGTATCGCACTTTCCCGCCTAACTCTGCTTATACCGTCAACAAGTGTCAAGTAACTATGGTTACTTGTTGATTGTATGCCAAGTGTTTAAGGCTTATTTTAAAACCTTTATTTGGAAGCCTTCCAACAAACTTTTTCAACTTTTTTTTTCAAAAGAGACTATATTTCTATAACCTTAATGTCCATGTAAAATATGAACATTGTAGTCCCACCCGTCTGGTCAGAATCGCGGGCCGACGTATTAGATGTGAGCAGTAGTAGGCAGTAGTAGGCAGTAGTAGGCAGTAGTAGGCAGTAGCTAACATCCTTAAAGTGATTTTGAGCATGTTTCAAGCCATTTTTTCACCAAGAAGGAATAATCGTACCCCAATAAATTTGGCATGTGTTGTCAGGTACCTAAATCCCCTCGATTGTGATAGTTTTCAAGTTCACATCACGTTACATGACGGCTGGGTAACACCTCGAAATCACCCCAACTCTGCTTGGTGTATAAGGTGCTTGAGTGTGTAGCGCACCGCGGCTTGGCTGCGGCGCCCTAACGGGCACCTAGATTGCAGAGCCTACTATTCCAAACGTTGATTGTAAATAAAACAGTTGCACGACGTGTCTATTAGAGGCGTCGGATGGCCGGGCTATTTATGACGGGCATACAGGTAGTGCATAGCCGGTTGTACATGCCGCCCAAATTGGCGCAATCGAAGGACATTAATTTGTGAAGTTGGGAGTGTCATGTAAGCCCCCGGCGACACGATGGTGTAGCTAGCACGATAGAAAGCAAGACAATCTAGTTAGACCAACTTTATATTTCAATTGAGGTATAGCTTTTCCTTTCGTAATAACGTAATAACGTAAAATCGTAATAACGAACCATCCCACTTTATTTTTTTTTTAAATGTCAACCGTTTTGCATTGAATAACCATGGACTTTGATCTTTCTTTTAGCTCCATGGAATAACAACAATAAATTGTATTTTTGATTGGAATTGAACTACACGTGAATTATATCTCCCAGTTATGAACGCCTTGATGACCAATATTAATTTCATACATTTATGGGCATTTGCGGAATAATATTGCGCAAAAAAAGTAAGGGTGCACCTACAAAAATGTCTCTAGCTCGGTACCTGTCTAAGTTACATCTTTGAACCGTGGTAGTAACATAAACAAAGCTTCCTGCTTTCTGCCCGTTAAAACTTTTGCCTTAATGACTCATACTTTAGGCTGGAGCGATTTATTTGTGAATAGTTAGCTTCGAGTGGTGAAAAGCGTGTACAGCGGGCTGCCTGCGCGTCACATTGCAGGCGTACCGTACGGTGCTGCGACCTAGCGTCGATAACTAGCACTGCGTAGTCAATCCACCGTCTTACGAGCCCTTGAGACTCAAACAAGGGCAGCTACACACACCTACAAAAGTGGTTCTATCTTGAAACCTGTTCAAGACACATCTTTTTGAGCCTTGGCAGTAAAATAAATAAGCCTTCTTGCTTTCGACTTCATACTTTTGGCTGGAGCGATTAATTTGTGAATGTGTGGACTTCAAGTAATGCACCTTCTATTTCACAGAGTAGTTGCAGAGCACATTAGTTCCGATTAGTTATACCAGATTCAATTTTCGTGCATGCAATAAACATACGTTTTAATTAATTCGTTTGCTGTTTTAGTGCATATCTGCATTTAAAAAATACAAGGTACTTAAAACCTTCAAAACTGGACATGAAAACGCAATATACTCCCATGTGAATCTGTGACTATCTGAATTTAAACATGGAACGCAGCTACATACTTGGGGAAGTTCCTTCTGAAAAGGAACTTTTAAAAGATTCAGTTCACAAATTTGTAAAAAAAAAAAAAAACTTTTATAAAGTTCAAGTTCGTTTTTACATCCTTAGCTCAAAAAGTTCAAGTTCCTCATAAAAGGGAACCTCTTAAAAAGAATCAGCTAAAGTTCCCTTTTATTTTAAAGTTTGTTTAATGTGACTGCAGAGTGACTGACGTGACGTGCAACTTGCAAGCATGCGTACGGCTGTCAAAGAGCACGGTGAGCGGTAGGGTCATGAATGAATTCATACATACCTATTATATGATATGAAAATTATAAATGATACATAACACGCGTAACGGCAAGGTTGTTTGCTAACGAATACTGAAAAGTGGTGCTAAGTACAAAATTGACTACATAATAATTTGTAACTGGAACGTTAAAAAAAGTTCTTTGAAAATATGAACTTGATTACTTAAAAGTTCTTCAAAACAAAAATGGATCAAGTTCCTAAAAATGTTCAGGGAATATCGAACTTGTTCCCCGGAACTCGTTCTTTTAAAAAGTTCCTTCCCCAATGCGCAGCGATAATTTGTTGTTTGACAACCACGCGTTGGAGAGCAGATAAGTGAACATGGAACCATCGTGCTGAACATGGAACAGGCATGCAGTTGCAGTCAACGTCCTGTGAGCTATCTGCAAGGCGGTGCATTCTCGCCCCTTGTTTTGGCGCCATGCTCGCGTCGCGTGCAGCACGAACTGCGCTCTCGGGGCGCGGTTTATGGACCAATCGGTTCAAAGCCCCCTATTTTTTTTATATTTTTTTACTAGGGAAACCTGATACAGGGTGCAAAGTACGCCCCTTTTCAGGCGATGTATAATGACGATTGTGAATGGATGTCCGAGGGCTAATTACGCATCAACGACTGAGGGAAACCACGGAAAAAACCTTCAGTCGGGATTGCCGATCACGGGACTCGAGGCCGTGACCTCCCTCACCGGCTGTTCATGTGTGCACACTCGTACATCATCCGAGCTTTGTTCTTATGTCTCCTGCTCGTGTGGGCATACACAGTGCAGTCGGTGCAGCACAACCACCACCGAAGACGACAGACATTTACTGCACAGCACTGAATGCTGAAGTGTGTTATAGCAGAGTCGATAAAGAAGTTTCCCCTTTGGGGAGGTCCCCTTACTCCCAAGTCAAAACGGAATCCAACGCTCTGCGCGCTGAGGGCGGCTTAAATATGAAACTAATGAAAGCACTGCACGCTAAATACGGTCAGTAGATTATCGATGTGCAGTGACAATGCAATAACAAAATAACAGACGACACGTTAAACTTCAATTTTATTTTAATTATATTAGCCCACGGCCCTTGCCTTTTAAAACGATTTACTTTTGATTTATTATTGTACTACTAGGAAAACGCTCAGTTGGACGCGTTGTTGAGCGAGCACCGGTACGTGCAACATGACCCGAGTACGACATTCCCATAAGGTCCACCACACAGTGTAGGCCTAACTGGATATTGACATTGTACACTATACACTATTCCAACCTCTTTGCATTGTACTACTTCACGTCATGCCTTCTAAAGTGTATCTTTGTATCTTCACTGCCTCCTTCATTTTTAACTTCATTTTTCGAATTATGATTACCAATAAGTCTTTAAGGTCTTGACCGATTTAGCTGAAAATTTGGAAAATAGGAGAGAATGTTGTACTTATTGACCCTGCAAAATTTCATAACGATCGGAACATTTTTTTTTATAACCAACGATCGGATTTTGTTCAAAAACTATACAGCAACCCGCCTAGGTGGTATGTACATGTGTAAAAAATTTCAGGTCGATCAGAGAAACGGTGCGACCTGTATCGAAGCAGTAACAGAAAAAAAACAAAAACAAAACAAACAAACAAAAAAAAACAGACATTCGAGCCATAAGAGTCAAGTGGAGACGCTCGCTACGCTCGCTCAAATAAAGTGTTGCGCAGGCGTCACTGACATTTTCGTGCGAAATTAATCGATATATGGGTTATTTAAGCCTTACGGACGTAAGTGTAGCCTAGGCCCAAAGCCACAATACAGTTTTCAGACGTAAGTACGCCCTTGGCATTCAAATCGAAATAGTAAACTAGGAAAACGCTCAGTTGGACGCGTTGTTGAGCGAGCACCGGTACGTGCAACATGACTTGAGTCCGACATTCCCATAAGGCCCACCACACAGTGTAGGCCTACCTGGATATTGACATTATTTGTACACTTTACTATTCCAACATCTTTGCATTGTACTAATTCACGTCATGCCTTCTAAAGTGTATCTTTGTATCTTCACTGCCTCCTTCATTTTTTAACATCATTTTTCGAATTATGATTAGCAATAAGTCTTTAAGGTCTTGACCGATTTAGCTGAAAATTTGGAAAATAGGAGAGAATGTTGTACTTATTGACCCTGCAAAATTTCATAACGATCGGTACATTTTTATTTTTTTATTTTTTTATTTTATTTTTTATTTTTTATAACCAATGATCGGATTTTGTTCAAAAACTATACAGCAACCCGCCTAGGTGGTATGTACATGTGTGCAAAATTTCAGGTCGATCAGAGAAACGGTGCGACCTGTATCGAAGCAGTAACAGAAAAAAAAAAAAAAAAAACAAAAACAGACATTCGAGCCATAAGAGTCAAGTGGAGACGCTCGCTACGCTCGCTCAACAATACATTTTGTCGGCCTAGGTCCTAGGCTTAGGTCTACTACATCAGAAATATCCTCATCAATAAAGAGAGTTTGCTTTATGCGAAAACATTCGCCAACATTCGATCGTATTTAATATTTTGACGTTTCCGCCATTTGTCGTCATCGACTGTTAACTACTTGTAGAAAAGTGACGTAGTTTTATTGAAGTAGTTCCATGAATTGTCACACAGAATCGCGCAGGACGTTAGATTCCAAACGCCAAAAACCGACTTTTTATTTAACCCAGGGCGGTATAGGGAGTTGGGGGACCTCCCCAAAGGGGAAACTTCTTTATCGACTCTGGTTATAGGAAACACGACATTTGAGGGCGACCACACACACACACACACATGCAGTTGCACTGTTGCACGTGGCCCAACAAACACTGAGAAGGGCAGAACAAATGAACGTAGATCAGGAGGAGGTGTGAAGAGAAACCGATTGCGACCATATTGAAATGTTGCTGTTTAGTGTTTCCGTGCTGTGGAGTCGTATCTCACTTCTGACGCGTCCAACACATCAAGCTGAGAGTGATGTCGTCCGTGTGAGGATCAGCTAGTTCCCAATGGCCGAAGAAGCTGTTAGAACTTAGAATCCACGACGACTCTGCCGCACTTTATCACACTCCGACAAGATTTATCGCGAAAGTACCGTAGTTTATTTTAACACTTACCTTTATAAAAAGTAAAAACACTCTAATTACGTTGAAGGTTGGTTACGTATATATGTTGGCTCCAGGCTAAATATATAGCTTGACTATTTATACCTGGGAACCTGGGACAATTTATTATGCACACACCCAAAATACCAACCAACACCTAAAATCTTCTTCTGTTTTGGGGAATGGTCGTGGGGCTCGAAGCCTCTCCCCTGGTAGTTTTAGTGCCTGGTGCGAAGCACCTATAACTAAAAATCTGATGTGTGCCAGAGTTGGGCGATGGACAGCGTCCTTGCGCTGCATGGTAATTGGTGACAGGCACCGTTGATTTCGGTAAAATACCGCCGGAACTTGAAAATGGCAACAAACTTCTAGGATTTGCATCCGTGGCAGAAAAGTCTCACAAGAGACATCCAAGGAGAGTTTTTTATCGTCACGGAGGTCTTAGTCGTGGGTCCACTACACCCACTCGACGACGACCGGCGATGAGACGTTGACGAGCCCGCAGAAGCCGTGCCTGACGACGTGGAGGCAAGAAACGAGGTCCAAGAGCTGCAATGGGGCGCGGGAATACGTCGCTTCTTCTCGGAATAATGTGGCAAGTGCAGAAACCTGGGATTTGGTACCGCTTCTAGAGATGCGTAAAATACCTAAACTGCGACAAGTTGCAAAAAACGGAGTGCCCCCCCCCCCACTTCCCACACCCCTTTCTCTTCTCATTTCTGGTCATTTGTGGAAAACAAATCACGCCCTCAGTTCTCTACGACCGATACCAGCGGTTTAGCCGCGGTCGCTTAGCCGGTTCCATCTCGGGCGTGGTCAGGGATATGGGTGAACGCTCTGCCTTGAAACACACGTATACCGCTGGTTAGAGCAGACGGAGGATTCGAGAGCTAGTGTAACGACTTCGTTCTCCTCGACGTTTGCTAGGCAGTCCGGGTTAGTGCAGGAACCTTTTTTTCAGTGTCAAGGTTACACCGTCCTTAAGGATGGGAGTAAAGCCGTTGGTCCCCTTGGTACTTTTCGAAAGGAGTAGGCTACGTGCCGGTACCGGGTTTCCCCTCCTCCCTTCTCTATTAAATTTGCACTATTATATTTTACATTATCCGTTGTAAATAGAGACTAAATAATAATATTATAAACGACATTTTTGAAATCCTAAAACATCTTGTGTCGTAAGTGTAATGAGAAGTCATGGGTCCGCGACATTCCTCGTCGGAGCAGATGTGCGTGCGGTCTGGGTGTGAGGAGGCCGAGGTCATGGTAGAGAGTCAAGGACGGCCGGAGCACAATGGAGTGGTACTCGGTCACTCCCCCTCGTCTTCCTGTCTTGTCTTGTCTTTGTGGTCAGCAGCAGACGGCGAGGAATTCGCGCAAAAACCGAGGCAGCCGGGCCCTCGTTGGGGGAACAACTAAACCAACCGCCTTGCGCGGCATCACGCACTGTGCTTTCAACACAACATTATGCTGAACAGCGCAATCGAGTTAAACTTCCAACTCTAGCTACAAAGTCCAAACAAGGCAATAATACTAGCACCGATAATAGAGCACGTAGTGTACTCTGTTATCTGTGATACTAGGTAATGGCGTAATTACTGGGATAAAGGGGCGATCGCACCCCTTCCTCCCCCCCCCCAAAAAAAAAAATAATATTGACAGATGGGAGCGAGAGGGAAATTGTAAACTGACGATAAAAATTGCATCCTGCACAATTTTAACAATTATCGACGAAACAAAGCTAAACCGAGTAAAATACCACCATTCGCAATGCTAATAATCAACAAACTTCTCGAGCTATGCGCCACAGGTCCGCACTGCCTGGGGAGGGGACGTCCCCCTGCTCAGACCCCCATTGTGCCAGGAAACACACTTCTCCCAAAATAATTGTTTAATGTGAGTATTCGCCCCCCCCCCCCAAAAAAAAAAATAAACAAATAAAAAAATAAGGGCTAGTAACATCGATTCGGATTCCTTATCTGTAAAGTGACTGCTGAAAAGACTGAAATACCATGCCATTTTTAGAGCATTACAGCATGACAAGGCATTTTATTCAGCAGTGGGTCTATAAGTAGTACAAATAAGAATTACTTCACATTTCGCCAAGGAGAATAATGTTTATTCTCAATTAAATATAGCGCAATCGAAAATAATTCGATTTCGCTGGGCCTAGACTAAGATCTACATGGAATCTATCTTCAGATAAGATATCTCGGTTGTTGCAATAAGTACAAAGTAAAATCCACTCGAAGCTAACACTGGAATTAGTCTTAATTAGACGATATTATCTTAATCGGTTTCCTCAAACTAAAAACAGTGTCTTATCTAATGCTCTATAAAAAAAAACAACTTTGACATATTTACACACATTGATAAGCTTCGATCAATGGTTACATACAGTCATGAGTACCGTTTTCTAAGTGGTACTTTCTACTTTTTGTAACTGAAGTTTTTGTTGTTTTCCGCACAAACATTAGTAATTACTGTTCACAACGACCGCTCTGTAATTTGCCTCGTTCTCAAGTCCCACCATTGCTTCATACGGGATCTAAATTACACGAGCATATTTCACGAGCGAATTTAACTGTTGACCTTCGTACTTTTTGTCTAAAGAAACATTGTTCTTAAATAGAAGAATGTGCGTTCTCAAGGCTGGCGTAGAAACTGCTGAAACAAGCAAACTAGGAGTACAAGTTAAACTCATGACAAAGCCTCATGATCTAGTATTCTCAACTTTGCCCGGACTTTTATGATTTTATCCATGTCTCAAATTCCACTACTTCACCACAAGATATTGAGCCTAGTGGTAGAAACTAGAAACGGTGGTCATCGAGGACCTAAGGAGAAGAATGCTAAAACATTGCTGAATAATAAAAACACGTCGTAAAGAAAGAACGAAGACGTACGGACTCGTTTGAATTAAAAATCCCGTTACCTCAAAAGTAAA